>VUQR01030730.1:0-13877 GCA_015108515.1 Hemichromis elongatus
TGCAAGTGTCATGATCCTGGGTCGTTGACCCAGTGTTTTGTGTTTCTTTTCCACCTTCTTGTGTTTATCTTTATTTTGTATTAGTAGGAGGGTTGGATTTTGTGTTTAGTGTCCTCCCTTCTGTGCCCTCTTTGTGTCCTTATGTTTTGTGTGTAAAACAGTTTGTGTTTCCTGTTTTACTTTGAAGGTCTGTGTCTCGTCGCGTCTAATTAGTATCAGCTGTGCCTCCCTCCTGTGTGTGATTCCCTCGTTACCCGGCGTGTATTTATTGTGTGTGTCCGCCTGTGGTCCTTGTCGCGTCGTCTGCTTAACTGAGTGTTCCCCTACATTATTCCGTGTGTTTCCATGTCTCTGCCCCGCCGTTCTGTGAGTTCCTCAGCATCTCATGTATGTAGGTTGTCTCTTAGTTTTTCCCAGTTTAGGTTTATGTTTAGTTTCGCTCCTGCCTTTGTTTACCTGTGCACTGTTAATAAACTCACTCGCACCTCCTACAACGGTCTGCATTTGGATCCTTCCTCCCACACCACACGACTGCTGCCCCAGCCGTGACAATTATATAATAGTTTATAAGTCAAATATTGTATAAGTGAAGTCAAGGTTATATCCAATTATTTAAATTAGTTAAATTTTATTTAAATAGTGCCAAACCTCAACCTCAGTTCCCTTGAAGGGTTTTATATTGTAGGTTATACAATATAATTATATTATATTGAGTTTTATTGCAATACAAACTTCTTAGAGTATATTTATGAAATAAAAGAAAACAAAATACAATACGTCTTCCTTTACTTAAGTAAAAACTGCCAAGTAAGTGAGCTGTTTTGGTGGAGGTACATTCTTGGAGTATGTCTTATTAGTTTCTGTTTTTAAATCAGGTCTTGAAGTATTTTAAATGATTACTGTGCTACCTCTGCTAAAGTAAATTGTGAGTAAAGGTTCAAATCTTTCTGAATTCCTTTAGTAGGAGTGGGAAGATGAGGATGATCCCAGGAGAAAAAGAGAATGTTGTTACTTAGCTTACTTGGGAGCCCAATGCTTTTGCATTTTCTGACACTGGCATTTGTCATAAATGTATGATTTATCTTCTCAAACACATCACTGCAAGTCATTCTAGCAATGCATACTATATCATTATGTACTTGTTCTTGTGTCATTAGGATAACACATTGTAGCATTTCTGTTCCTTTTTATGTGAATGAAACGTATTTACCAGTACAATGATTGTTAAAATTAGAAAAAAATATTGTACAGGAAATCCTTCTCTTATGCCCAGATGTTCAATAAATATTAAAGCAAAGCATCCGTTTCTTCTTTCAGTCGCCTCTGGATTTCATTTTATAATTAACTACTTATAATAAAACCTTGGCTGTGCTGACATGAAGAATGATGCGTCCCCAGCCACAAGTCACAACCTAGCAAGCCCGGAAGCATGGGAGGTATGCTTTTTTAATCACCTGGCTACTGGCATTATCAAGCTGGAGACCCTTCACCTACACTGCAAACAGATGCTACTTCATTAAATCCCGTTTGAGGTCACTGTGGCTGAAAACAATGGTTTCAAACCACACCACCCACTACAACCCATCCCATCCCATTTAAAGTTTCTTAAAAGTGCAGCTTCTTGCATTTTCCTCTCAGTGAATCATCACTACATTAGTTCCACTGTATTATTTTAACTGGTGTAAACAAAAGACAGAAGTCTCTTCATTGCAGTTCAACACAAGGCAGGTTTAGCTAGCAATACTGTATAATGGAATATTTTACAGCTATCCTGCAAGGCTAGGTTTATCAAACATACAATGTGTATTTGGATATACTGAATACCAGAGAATGTCCACCCATCCATTTTTTTCAACCTATTCAGGGCCGGGTCACAGGGGCCTAAGCAGAGAAGCCCAGACCCCCCTAGCTATCTCCTCCAACTTTTCTGGAGGAACATTCTCTGTTCTGGAAGAACTCTTCCCGGTGTCATGGTCCTGGGTCATGTGACCCAGCATTTTGAGTTTCCTTCTGATATTCATTGTTTATGTTTAGTTCTTTTGGTATTAGCTTCTAGGTTACTTTAGTTCTTTGTTTATTAGATCCCTTTATGTCGTCACCCTTGTGTTAAGTATTGTTGGTTCATGTCATGTCTACGTCTCCATGTTTCCTGTTTTATGATGAAAGGTGTTATGTTTCTTGGTACAATGTGTTTAGATTTACTCTCCCCTGTTATGTCACATCAAGTTATAATAGCATTCACAGTTTTCCTAGTTGTTAACAGCTTCATAGTCTGCTCTTAGTTTAGTTAGTTAGTTGTTTTTGCCTTAGCATTCTTGTTGTTTGTTTTCATTCATCACAAATAAGGGCTTGCTTTTTGTTTGATCAAGTTCCATCTACTGCAGTATCTGCTCTTGTGTCCGTTTAAAAAACACATCGGCTGCACAGCCATGACACCCTGTGGGACATGCCTTAACCTTTTCTGGATGAGGACCATAGCCTTAGACTTTGAGGTATTCATTCTCATTTACACGGGTCACACTCAGTTGTGTACCGCTCCAGTGCACACTGGAAGCCACCTCCTGATAAAGCCAACAGAACTGCATCATCTGCAAAAGCAGAGATGAGATTCTGAAAAGCTTTCTGCCACTTGGCAAAACCACCTAGAAATTCTGTCGATAAAAATGAACAAAACCTGTCCCAAAAGAGTTCCAAAAAATCAGAAATAATGATGCCACCTTGACAATGTAAATTATCTGTGAAGCCTGTTGGGAAAACAGGACCCAAATGCAGGACTTCCAGAATTAAGACAGTATCTCAGTAGCTCCCAGTATAGTGAAAACACACATGGCTCCCTCCGAACGCTCTCCCAGGGTTTTCCTTGCTTGCCGAGACACAGTTGCAAGAGCTGGGGTTTACCGACTGTTGTCACAGAACGATCCACCATTAACTAAAGCACAGCCACTCTGTTAAGTAGGTCTCTAGTGATGAGCTTATCAGGAGTGGGTACATGTGATCATTGTCAGGTGCAGCTGGTTCATAGCGGAAAACTCTCCAGGCCCCGTGTTTATATGAAGGCAAGAACATAGGCATACTCACATGCACAAAAACGCACAAAGAGGGAACGGAGGGACAATGAGCAACAACAAACAAAAACAGAAGCAGCATGTAAGGACATAAGCGCATTCCTGAATAACTCAGAAGTCCGAATTTTAGAGTTCCCAGTCCGAATTTGAACTAGAATCCTGTGGAGTTATTCTTTTTTCATAAGTCATAACAAAAAATTATTTTAATTATTTAAAATAATTTAATTTCAAAGGCGCAGACTTTACGAAAATACGAAAAAATATATAACATTGTATAAG
This sequence comes from Hemichromis elongatus, assembly GCA_015108515.1. Classification (NCBI taxonomy): domain Eukaryota; kingdom Metazoa; phylum Chordata; class Actinopteri; order Cichliformes; family Cichlidae; genus Hemichromis; species Hemichromis elongatus. The sequence continues at coordinate 3,345 of VUQR01030730.1, forward strand.
ACATTAATGGGTCAGCAGTCCATAGGCTTCAGAACTTGCTTTAGAATCCTCTGATTTAAAGGATATCTTCGGCATTAAAGTAATTCAGAGTCAGTTGTCAGTAATTCTGCTAGTGCACAGCGAACAAAAACCTTTTATAATTAATTCTGCAAATTTTATTCTCCAAATTGTAAACAAAAACAGTTTAAAACAGCACCTATGTTCCTGCCACAGTGTAACACTGTTTGATGCTGTAACCTAAATTGACCATCAAAGTGAGCGATCACAGTAGGAATTCCAGTTCCTTTGGGGTCCTCCAAAGGAACAAAAGTTAGTTAATTCGACCAAAAAGAATTCCTATGTGAATGCAAAATGTAACTGTAGCAGCCAGCGCAAAGCAGACACTCTTATGTGTGCAATGGCTTCTTTGTGTGCAAAATTTAATTAGACAATAAATACCTGCACATGTAAAATTAAAATTGTTATTATATTAGGTTTAGAGGACAATAACTTTTTCACACGGGGCCAAATAGGTTTGGATTTCTTTCTCCTTAATCATAAACACCTTCATTTAGAAATGTTTGTGTTTACTTGTGTTATATTTATGTAATATTTAAATTAGCTTAAAAATCACATTGAAGTGTAACAAACATACAAAAATATAGGAAATCAGGAAAGGGGCCAACACATTTTTTTTTACAACACAGTAACATTATTACCTAATACTATATATGTGGCCAGGTTTGTACTGTTGTATTTTTGTTTTCTTTAACACACATGCCCATTCTCATCTGTCCTTTTCTTCTATAAACTTTAACCCAGCACTTTGGGCTAATGTGGTTCTAAAGTTCAAGTCAATATGAGAGAGTTAAATTACAGTGAAGGACAGTAACTTCCAACCCTTGACTTGAGGTTATCCTCTTACAGAGTGCATTCAATCAATGAGCCTGGCACACACACATACACAAACAAATCAAATTTCCTTGGTGAAAGTTAGAATCCTGTCTTACTTCAAATTAGTCTGATGCTTGTCTAATGAGCAGTGTGGCATAGATACATGATGAAGAAAATCAATCATGTATAACATCACACCGAGCCAGAAAATTGAGAGATTTGTCAGCTAATTTCATGCTAATTGAGTCTGAGACCCTGGGGTTATTTTTAACCTCATCATGGGTCTGACCACATGCAATAGCAAGTACATCGCTTATTTGTCATTAATTAGAGTTAAAACATCAATCATGATTCTTCTTTCTGCCCTCAGTACCTGCCAGGATCACTAACATATCAAAGGACGTCACAGTGAATGAAGGCAGCAACGTCAATCTTATGTGCCTGGCAGTTGGTCGACCTGATGCCAACATAATTTGGAAGCATCATTCACCCCGGGGTAAGCCATGGTTTATTTTTATTTTATTGTTTCAACTGATTACTGTGTGTAAAATCCTGTGATAGAGTATACCATCTAGAACTCATAGGTTTTTGGATTCCGGTGGAGTTGCAAACTCTTGGTGGCATAAAAAAAGTTTGATCTTTGATCTTTATTAACATTAAAGTTTCCAAAGTTCATTGAAAAGCTTCTCAAAACAAACATGGGAAGCAAAGCATGACCTCAGCGCAAAGGTGACTGAACCCACACACACACACACACACACTCAGATACACTTGACATTCCCATACAACACCCACAATGCTTGTTTCACATTAATTTTCTTCTACATGCATCTGTAGCTTTTTTATTAACATACACTTTCATCAACAGGATTTAAAGATTAATTATAGGTCAAGGCCCTTTCTGCTTTTCAAAGTGGTGGATTTAAGGAGATGAAGCTGCACAGTCTGTGGCCTGACAAGAATGAACTCTAATCAAAGTATTACTTGGCTGGAAGCCACAGCTTGTTTTTTGATTGTTTGGCTTGTGTGGCTTGTGGGCTCCTCACAGCAAGAATACCACCTAAGATGCTCTGTGTGCCGCTACGTGTGTATCTTTGTGTGTTTTGTGTTCTAATTTCACTTCCAATTGTGCATTCAGCAGTGTAAGTCATGTGCTGCTTGTCTACAGGATCAGATTTTCAGAGCCAGCAAAACCTGGTTTCCACACCCTAGCAACCCTTCACCACCTCAGTCAATCTGTGTTTCTGCTTGCCTGCATTTACTGGTTTTCCTTAGTGTTTAAAAAATATTATTAAGTCTTAAGTCATATTCAAATCAGTCTAGTTTTACTTGTGTAGCCAAATCACAACTACGGTTGCCCTAAGGCAATTAAATTAAATCATTTAACTACAGTGATTTACACAGACTGTATATTCAATTCAGTTTTAAAGTTTGATAAATACAAATTATGTATCAAATTATTTTATCAAGAGGAAATTAAAGCAAATAGTAAGTAAAATGTAAACATAAAAAGTCACTCTGTTGTGTGATTTGAAATTCCCCCATATTAGAAAGAAACTCTTTACAACCCACTATGAGTTGGTGCACAGTTGCTAAAATAGTGGTAAATAGAATTAAAAGTAATATACTGGCTTCAACAGCCGGTCAACCTGGCGTATTGCCTCTATGCTTGTTCGTGTATGTGTTCTAGTCAGTGGGGAAAGTAATGGATTATCTTGCTTGACGCTTTTCTGACTAGCAATAAAGAAAATAAATACTATGTGGGGAGATCTTTGGGCAGCCAAAGAAATTGGTGCTGGCACTCAGAATCTTAAATGTTTTTCCTGCAGAGTGGCATTTCAGACTCGCTTCTTACCATTTGCTTTTCATGTTTGTCACTAGTGATAATGAACCACTCCCTCAAAGGATAGTGTTGGTGCTTGTTTGCTCACTTCATTGCTGAGCTGTGTTTTTTCAAGATTTAAACTGCTTGAATGTTTCGAATGTCTCAAATCTGCAATGTTGTCTTGCACTTTATATAACTTATATAACTGGCATAAAATTTTCACACTCACATAGTGTCAGCAACATAAACAATGTAATTTTGCATCTAATTATTTAGAAGGTGCTGCACCTTCACTGTGAATAAGAAAACAGTGATTGGAAAATCTCGATGAAATAAGACATTTTGAACACGTTGTTTAATTCAAGCCTAAACAAAAAGTTGTCAAGTGAATTACTGTAAGATGACCATGTTCCTTCTTACATGAAACACTCCTTTTACTAAGTCTAATTTATATGACTGATTGTATTTCCCCTGGCTGTATCAATGAATTTTATCTTTAAAAGGACACAGGAAGAATAGCCACTTTGATGGTTTTGATACCTCTACCCTTAAGCAGTAAGTGCTGCCTACTGCTGCAATGAAACTGAATAATCTACCATTTATCCTTAATAGTATGGTTTTTGTAGTACTTTACAAATAAAGACTGTGTGGAGGATGGGTGATTGAGACCAAAAAGATGCCATGTTCTGTGTCAGACTTTTCCTCATATAAGCGGTTGACCAATATCCCAAAACAATGTGTGGAACCATTTCAGAAAAAAATTCTACAATATAAAATTGCAAAAACAATAAAAAACTCAAAGTATTCGAAGTAAAAAATTCAAAGTAACAGAATCCTTGTGACTTTTGGGCCCTCAGGTGTCATGGAAATCTCTGTAAAGGGTTACTTGCAGAAATCACTGTCTGTCTGCCACGGTCCATCCTTGCCACCCACAAATACAAGTTGTAGCTCTAAGAAAGAAGAACAAATGGAAGCATTAACCAGAAATGCTGCTTTTTCCTCTTGGCCAAAGCTCATTTAAAATGGACTGTGGGAGTGGAAAGCTGTTCTGTGGTCAGACATATCAAAATTTGAACATTTTTGGATCCTCTTAAATAAAGAGGAGAGGGACCAAGAGAGGAGAGGTAGAGAGGTTGTTGTCATCATTTAAAAGCTTGCATCTTTGATGGTATTGGAGTGGATTAGTGCCTATAGAATTGACAACTTGCACATTTGAAAAGGAATAACCAGCGATTAAAGGTATACACAGGTTTTAGAGCTACATATGCTCCCATCCAGACTATTTCCGTTTCAGGGAAGGCCTTGCATATTTCAGCAAGACACAGCAATGCTAAACTGCAGCTATTAAAACTGCAGAGCGTCATGGTAGAAGAGTCTTGACACTGAAAAGGCATGTCTGCAGTCCCGACCTTTCACATGAATTGTCTTCTATATGCATGTCATGAAATGAAAATATGACAATTAATATCCTTTTGAGTACCTAGAAATCTATATCAGACAAAAATTGGGCAAAATTTTTGTCTGATATAGATTTCTAGTTGCTGGTCTCGTCAGTTCCCAGGCATTTACTGATACCTGTTATTAAAAGGAGAGTGGATGCTACACAGTCGTAAACATAGCCCAGTCCCAACATTTTTGAAACATATTTCTATCAAATTCAAAAAAGAAATACTTAAAATGTAACAATTTATGGAAAAAATTGCCACGTGTGTTCAGTGTAATTTAACCCCAACTTATATTAAGGAGTAAAGGGTTTCTTTTCCCAATGAATTATTAGCAAAACAGCAACAGTGAATATAAATGTCAACTTAAAATTAGTTTAAACTGCACAGTTTCATTCAACATTTCAAACATCAGTAACTACTGATATTTTAAATGATTTGAGGTCAAATGCTTTGAAGCTATTACTAATTTATTTCCAGCAAACGTTAAAGTACCTGCTGTTGATGAATTGCTTTGAGTCTCTGCACAGAGCTCTTGCAGGGATAGCTTTAAAACTTCCAACTTTCCAGCAAAGGGTCTGGTAAGTGCAGATAGCATTATGCAGGAAACATCCCTAAGCAAGTGACCAGCTTCCTGACAGCTGGTTGAGCCACTTTCCATCAGCATCACTGTGCACTGTTCATACCTGCTCAGTGTTGCTGAACCTCATAGCACCTTACACCAGTTGTTCCTCTGAGATTTTTATTTTTAACTCCCTCTCCTTCTCATTGGCTTAAAACCATATGCTACTGGATGTCTGGGTTGGTTATCAATACATCTGTGGGCTTCATTTTCTGCCATTTTCCTTTTTTGTACAGTAATATGTAAACTGCTTGTACTGTGCTGCTATGAGTGCCATTCTGGGGATAGCATCAGTGACTCTATAGAGCCAAGCAAGAAAACTACTATCAAACAAAAATTAATTATAATTAATATTTTTTTTTATTTATTGTCATTCTTAATCCAGACATTTTCCTTAACATTCAACACTCTTAACTTTATTAAAAAAAATCAGCTAAAATGTCGTGTTTTGTGTCCTCTTTAGTATAAATCCTGCCCTCATTGCTACTGAATCAAGGGAGACTGTAAAGCCGCTACATTGTTTGCTAATATATTCTCCATAAAAGATAGTGACAGGCTGAGTATGAGTTGTGTACAGAGAAGCAGCTTCTCAATTCCCTGTTTAGGTTTCCACTTTATTTTTTGCAATGCAATACTTGATGTAAGTTTTAGCTCATGGGGCCTAAATAAATTATTCCAGCTACCCTCTGGTGGCCACTAAAAGGATTAGAAGGATTAAAAGATATAATTCAGCTGACTTAAATATTACAATGTATTCTAGCTGCACTAGCTGTTCGTAATTCAAATGTCTCAAAAACATTACTTTATGAAACTGCAAAGTAATTGACAATGCAATCAACAAGCTTTTAATGGAATTAGAGCAGTCAAAATTATTACAGTAAGCCTTTTACATTGGAATACTTTTTTTTAACTCTTAAGGAAAACAGTTCTCTCTTAATTGCAAAAATAGTAACTCAAAGCAGTAAATTGGAGCCAGAAAACCGTATCAGCCATGTAGGAACATTGATTTTTAAAATTTACTGTCCATATTGTGTTGCATGTTGTGAAATGGAGACACTGAGAATACAGGTATTTAACAAAAGACACTTTGATTGTGACACGCAATAAAAAAAGTCATTGAAAATGAAGTCTATAAACATTAATGGTAAAAACACACGCAAATAAAGAGTGCAACACAGCAACAAACTGAAGGGACACAAGTGATATAAATGCACAAAGTAACTCAGCAGACAGAAAACATCAGAGAACACAGGTGGAACTAATTACACAAAACAAGACAGGGTGAGCAAAATTAAATACAATGCACACCAGATGTGAGATTAACTAAAAAAAACAAATCAGGAAGTAACTAAACAAGGAAATATCTGTCACAGCAATGGGCACCTACCCGCATAGCAAAATTGGTATGGCCTGGATCAGGCCCACACAATGTGCTTACACATGGCCAACATACCGCAAAGAATGATGGCCCTTCGGTGGCCCAGATCTGGTTTGCTAGAGGTGGCCCACACATGGGCCAGCACAAGGCCAGTTGCAGACACTGCTGGCCCAGAACTGTTTCAGCTCTGGCCCCAGATGTCATCCCAATATGTACCTTAATCAAGCCATGTAATCACAACACGTGCCGGAACATAATAGAGCAAAAGTAACATGATGAAACTCTGTTCAGACAGTTAATGGACTGATTCTTATATAGCGCTTTTCTACTCTCCCAGATTACTCAAAGCACTCTATACAACACATACACCCAATCACACACTTTCTCTAAACTGAGTGCTTCCTAACCACATTTATACACATTCACACTCTTGATATGCAGACTGGAGGAGCCAGGGATCAAACTACTAACCTTGTCATCAGTAAGGTGACCTGCTGTACCTCCTGAGCTATAACCACCCAGATAGTAAACCTGAGTAAACCCTCACTAGGTTTTGGATAAAGTGTACTCTCACAAACCTGTTAAACTTGCATTTGAAACGTTGGCTACCATAGCAGTATAGCAGAGGTGTGGACTCGAGTCACATGACTTGGACTCAAGTCAGACTCCAGTCATTAATTTTACGACTTTAGACTTGACTTGATAAAATGTTCTAAGACTTGTGACTTGACTTGGACTTTTACACCAGTGACTTGGGACTTGAATTGGATTTGAACCTGTTTACTTGAAAAGACGATATTTTACCCCAAATCTAAAATTAAACACACATATAATATAAAAATTGTGCACTATTAATTTCATTCATTTATTTTTACCACACTCCACACGTATGTGTGCGTGAGAAATTTAAAAAAAAAAAGAAGCTCAGGCCAAAAATGCTGCCAAAAGCAATTTCTTTTGGGCACATAAACTACAAAGTAGTCAACAAAAAATAAAATGCAATATGCAAAAAACATCTGAGGATCACAGAAAGAGATAAAACAACTTCCAACTGAAGTTGAATTTGAAGTTTCAAAAGAATGGTAGGTGGTGCTTCTATTTTTGCTACGATGAGATACCATCATCTTACTAGCAAATGTTGACGATACTGTTTGACTTTAATGTGTATGATATTTTTGTCATGCTATTTTAAATCCGGTCCTACAAGTGCATCCAAGAATAACATGCAGCTTGTTATCTCAGAATTGTCAGTGGATGGTAAGAAATTCAGAAATTGGGTTCTGTACCTGAACTCAGGGAGCACACAACACACACTCATATGTGCACAAACAGACTAGTTGAGAAGGAGAGGACATGCTAATCACACTGCACTAAATTTACTGCAATGGTCCGTTGTTTTTTACTGTGGAAATCTCAGCACTTTTTGTCTGAACCGGAAGTTCTGTTTTTGTGTTTTTCATTGGATGTTTATTCTGTGAAATGAGCTGTATTTTATAGAGGTGCAATTTAAGAATTACTTTGTGTATATTTTGTAAGTTCACTTGTTTCATCATGTGTTGAGATAAACGCAGACGTGTTTTTTTTTTAAAAAACAAATGGTCTATTATTTACATTAAACATATAATTTTCTTTTGTTAAAGACTCAAAAGGACTTGAAATTTAAAGTTTCAGGCTTATGACTTTACTTTTACACCAGTGACTTGAGACTCCGACTTGCCAGACATTACTTGAGACTTGACTCGTGACTTCAGGAGACTTATTTGAGACTTGCAAAACAATGACTTGGTCCCACCTCTGTTCAGTACATGCATTTTATGTAATTTTATATTCATACATCCATGTGTTAAAAGATACAACTTAAACATATGTCCTTATTCCAGTACTGGACGTTTGTCTTTAATGATGATGTCTATGAGTATTTATACACATACATTTGTGGCATCGCTGTAGACACAGCCTCTGACAACTCCCCATTCTCACTTAAATGTGCTAAAATACTACTGCGAAAAACTGCTGAGTTTCCTCACACTGCTGACATTCTCTCTGTGTCAGTTACTATTAGCTCACATGTTCACTGTTGAAACCACTAACATGACAGAAAGCAAAAATGTGCTGTAGCTGATAACTGAGTGGCAGTGATGGGAGTAACGGCATTGCTGCTGTTTGACTGAGGAAGAATCAAGTAGTCGTGGTAAGCCAATCACATGACCACTTACACAGTCTTTAAAATGTGCTGATAGGCCACTTAAAACCAGAGTCATGATAAACAATATATACGTGGTGTTTTTACCTGAATACTTTAGTCTGCTTATAAACAAAAAACAGCCCTTTCGTGTTGGTGGGAAAATGTACAGTGTTGACCAATAAAAAATGATATGGCAACATGACATTTGGTTGTTTAGGAAGAGGGGGAAGTTTTAGGAGTGACGGCGAGAGAGAGAGAGAGAGAGAGTTTTGAGATGAGAGAGATTTGTACCGTGTTTGGAGTGTGTAGTTAGTGTGTAGTGCAGTTCTGTGCTGTGTATGAGAACAATGAGGCGACTGTTGTCTAGAAAACAGGAGGAGTGATACACCTCCTGTTGTCAGACCTGCAGGTATCATGCTTGTGACGTTCTCCTTTATAGTGGACAGAAATGATTTTTTGGAGTGGCACAAATCATTTTTGTGGTATCTTCTTTAATGCAGAACACCTGATTGTTCTGTAAATAGTTTGAAATGGTTATACAAAAATAAAAACCAAGGTAAAAGTTAAATGGCTGTAAATAACTTTGTTGTTTGCCAATCTTGTGTATAGGATTTTGACAAATTGACAAATTATAATTACATTTAAAGTTTTGAGATATTATTCAATAAATATATTTGTGGTTGTTACAGTAAAAACATAACTTTTTCTACTTGGATTTTATGTTTTTTGTGACTTGTGATTTTAGATCAATTGTGTTAACACAGTATATCAAAATAAAAACATAACCTTAAATTCAGACATGTGAGGTTGTGCTGAAAAGAAAGAGACCAAACAAGGCAAAGTAAACAGTTTTTAAAGGTGAAATGTAGAAGTCAACTTAAAAGTAGTAAAAAATGGCCAATTATACCCTGGACCCCAGAGTAACAATAGTTACTTTTCTAGTAATTAATTACTTTCAGAATCTTGTAACTCAGTTACTAACTCAGTTACTTTTTTTAAAGTAACTAGTAACTATAATTAATTACTTTTTCAAAGTAACTTGCCCAACACTGCTGAGGGGCTTTATGCATTACAGCCATTGTGTTTTGTCCAGATATTTTTTTGACTTATTAACTAAAATCAATTAATGCAGCATAGTGATGTATACTGTAGCAGACAGAATTTATAGTAAAGATTAGTGTAAATTGAACAGGAACAGAGGGACTCAGTGTAGGGCTCCACCACACAGTTGAGCTATTTTGGGCTTCTGACCATCCTGGATACTTATAGGTGAGGTGTTTCTTTAGTATAAAGGTAGAGGAGGCCTTAAGGTGAGAACAAAGACACGCTAGCTTGGGAACATCAGCAGAAGTTGTGCAGCCACATATCTGGGTGTCTCTGCCTAAACTGCTTACCCTGACACAGATAAGTGACAGAAAAAAGGATGGACAGGAACACTACAGCAATAGTTTGATTGCAGAAACCATATTTTGCCATAGTTTTATTGATTTGTTTCAGATATGTTTTCAAACTGTGTTATGGTTATGGCTGCTCCCCACTATTCCTGGAGTGGTTTGAATGCTGTCACACTATGATGCTGTCTAAATATACACAGAGTTGATGTCAGTGTAGTCCTGAACACTTTCACTCCTGCACATTCATCATACAGTATATGCTGTATACATACATAAAGTAGAATATTCAGATATCTTTTTAGGTCATCCCAAAAAAAAGAAGCATATCTCGACATGGTAATTAATATTTTCATAAAGACCATATTTAGAAATATAAGCCAAAAACTGTGGATGATACTGAATAACACAGTCTAACCTGAGAATAAATCTGACTCTTCAGACATTTATCATTAGAAAGTCAGACACTGCCCTCTGCTGGAGTCAACAGATAACACACAAGCCTCTCAGTTTTAGCAGAAATTGTCCTAATAGCAAAGAGATGTCACAAAACAAGGTTAAAGTTTATTATTTGTCTGTTTTCTACAACAGCAATTTCTTTTGTTAATTCAATATGGCGAAAGAAGTTTTCAGCTTTTTGCACTTGTAACATAAGCTGTGTAAATGAAGACGTGCCATAAGAACAATGTGGCAAGCACAGCAGCTAGCTGCAAGTATTAACAGAAGTCTCGATAAAAGTTGAACTCACTGGTTCATTCAATACATAAAACAGCTGATATCAGGCTAGATATGGAACAGCCGGTTAAACTTATGGATT
>VUQR01030731.1:0-17303 GCA_015108515.1 Hemichromis elongatus
TCATTTTGTCACATTATTGATTGCTTGTTGTGCTTTATATATAAATATAGTAATTACAGCAAGAAATGGAAACACTCACAATGAGCCCTGAAACTGAAGATTTTACATCAGCTTTCAGTTTTTCATTCTGCAGCGGTGCTCCGAGACAGCGGGTAACATTACCAGCGCTACCAGAGGAAACAGGAAACAAACTCTGCCTAATTTAGCTCGAAAACAAAATAACTACTGCATTATTGAAAATGAAAAAGAATATTGCTTTTATAATTCAAGATTAAGAATCGTTTAATTTTCATTATACAACAAGAAATTGTTCAATGAAAACACAGATTTAGTATCCCTAGTTTAAAAAGTTTTGGTTTTCTATGAAGCTGACTCCCAGGAACCAAAATATGTGTTCATCATTATTCAAAGATTTATTTGTGAGATTAATGTCTTTCATATTTCCTTTTTTTTTCTTTTTTTTTTTATACAGTTATAAATAAGGCACTTGCAATATTCATTATCTAACATGTGGAAGCATTTGCAATGTTCTTCTAAGAATATTTTTTTATATAAGAGTTTGGACAGCAGTGCCTTTTTAAATTGCGTTTTTTATTTTTTATTTTTTAAAGTGAACTAATTACACAGTCTGCTGATCCACTCTTAATGTAGCTCAGCATGGGAAAATCATGGTAAACAAAAGTCTAGACTACGATGACCTGGATGACTGAGAACCTTCGTGGTAAACAAAAGCACATTTTGACAGTTAGAGAGCTAGAAAAATAATTACATCATGCATATGGTTCAACCGTCACGGTTCAGTCACAGAATGGCAACCTCAGTGTGATCGGGAAAATTTGCTGCTTGCAGTGTAATTATATTAGATTTTTTCACTATTGGTGGCCAACTTCAAGTGGTGGCAACCAACTACAATTTTTCCTGATTTCTCCATTAAATGAATATAATATCACAAACAAATTTTGTATAATTTCAAACTTGATATGATTCAATCACAAACTGATACTGACTGACTATGTCTTATTGCCATTTTATTGCCATGTTCACGTATAAAAGTTACCGTACTTTGACGATTGAAGCTGACAACAAGTAGCCACAGACCACTTTAGCAACCATTTCAAAGGCAATAAGATTGCTAGTTCATTGTCCATATTCATGGAAATTTTGGTTGTTAAACTGTCTAAACCACCATTTTCACTAGTGCCACTGCAAGATTATAGAAAAGGAGGGTTAGCAATATTTATATAATGGAAACAGCTATGTTGGTATATCAGGTGTTTCTGTGTTTCAACGTAATACACACTAAAGGTGGAAGTCCATCTTGGGAATGAGACAGAGGATCTTTTAATCATGTTATCAGTTATACTTAACAAACTTAAAGAAAAGAAAAGAAAACTTTTATTACAACTAGAATCAAAAATCAATATACGTTGGCAGTTAGTGTTTTTCTGTATTAAAATAGGTACGTGTACTGGAGAAGATATTGGACTGTTAACAACAACCTTTTGAATTGAATGTAGGTGTGTTGCATATCATATGTGTTTCACAGTATAAAACATGAACATAGCACCAGGGTCCTGACTGGGGTCCTTTCCCAAGTAAGGAGATGCACTGCAGACATATTTGGACAATAACAATGGAAGATGGAAGGTGTGAATGCGTGTCTTTCAGATTTGCAGGTCAGTCAATGTGTGGGATATTTTGTATAGATACGGCAGACATTTGTGAAGGTTGTAACACAGAGGTTTGGCCTGCCTTGGATCTGAGCTACTCTGAGTAAACAAATGCAAATGCCAGGCCTCAAGGATAATGGGTGGTTGGCACAACAAAAGCTGGAGGAGAAACGAGCTGAGGACCTGTGAAAATCTCAACAGGGGTGATTGACACCTCGGGACTTGCACCAGAAAATAAAAAAGCCAGTAAATTCTAGTTGGTGTTGGGTTGAGGGAAGTTACGCAAATTTGCACAGGTTTAGTAAATCTAGTGTTAAAAAGTGAAGCTAGATGTTTTAAACTTGTATGCTTTTAATTGCTAGCTGAGGGTGACTCCTTCAGTATGTACTTCTGGTTATATAGAGGTCTATGGAAAAGCAGCTCTACCTAGACTTTTTATGGAACTGAAGCTACCGTCATTAATACCTTTGTAGCTCATTTTATCAGCAAACCTATAATGGCACGACCTCTTGTAATGTTAAAATTCAAATGTGTAACAAATACATTTATTATGTTCTCAGTATTTTTTGTACATGTTAGCCTTTCAAGCTAGCTGCATTGTTTGGACTAGTTAAAATGTATAATACCACATCCATTACTTTACTGCAGTATAACAACAGTGCTGATTCCTACTTTGCATGTCTTCTGTGAGGATGCTTTAGCTTCAGCCTTTCAGGATGATGTCATATATGGAGCCATTAAGTGCATATTTAAGACAGGGCTGCCAACACTCGCTCTCTGGCTTCAGCCACACAGCCTGAACAAACCTAACACTAAAAAACACAAATATTCAATTTTACAGTTTGCAGACTGGTAAACATGAGAGAATCCACTTCCAGTTAATGAATGTGAAATTGAGGGTGGCTATCAAGCAGTACGAATGCAAGCAGAAAAGTGTTAGTTCCCCCATAAAACAATTTTTCTTTTACGTTTTTGTGTTTCCACATTTGTGCTGTAAAATGCATAACTTGTGAATGCATTGTGTGCTAGGCATGAATGTATGAAATGATGTTTTACTGAAAACAAATTCCTTAAAACAGCCCATTAGAAAAATAATGCAAGAAATGAATGTGAATTACCATTAATTTGTTTGGACAGTGGAATTTTAAATGAAGCCCTATGAACATGGCCTTGTTCATTTTAATTTGCATAACCTGAAATTACTTAACTGGTACTGGTACTTAACTGTAAATAACACTACCAGTTGGTTTGCTATTGGTTAATAGTTTTATAGATGTTTAACTCCGTCATTGCACATATAAACGATTTTGTGTATTCAGAAGATCCTGGTTAAACTTAGAGAATTCTTCGGTTATAAAACTTTTTGTTATAGGATATGAGAAATAATATGATCTCTAATACCAGGTCGTTAAAAAGGTCAGGTTACTATAGAGTATTACTATAGAATTTTTCTCGGGATGCATTGATAGATCGTGCAAACATCAATATTTGCCTTGCTGACTGATATGGGCCTACTCGATGTTGACATTTGCAAATGGTGATGTTTGTCTACTGTGTAACATCAGTTTAACATTGACTAAAGCTTCAAACAGGGCAACGATGCACTAAAAGACTAAAGATAATGATAATGATTTTGTTTTGTTTTTTACTTTCACAAACAGGGAAATAGATTAAAAATGAACATATGCAATTTATAGCAAAGTTTGTTGTACAAAAACCCAGTTTTTATTTTTTTTGCATTTGTACTCAAATCATAGCGATTTTTAAATAAAAAAATCAAGACATGATTGAGTGCAGACTTTTGAGTTTAATTCAAGGGGTTTTACAAAAAAAAAATGGATTCAGCTGATCAGGAAGAACACGATTTTCAGCATCTCAAAATGAATTGGACAATTGAGTGAGGAGCAGTTTGATGGCCAGTAAATAATCTTCTTAAATTCCTTGAATCAAAGCTAAAAGTCACATATTCATCATTGATCACATTGTGATTGTATGACTGAAAATCCACAGCGGTTGTGTAAGGGTACAATAAAGTTGTGCCTTTATCCAACAAATTATGAACCTAACTGTATATACTGGTGTCAGCATTGGTCATTAAACATTGTTGTTTGGGTCATTCCATGAAAACTCAGTAGGCGTTCCATAAAGAGAAGCCTTTTCACGTGCTATCACTTGTTTTGACTAGTGACCTAATCTGTTATCTGAACGTTTACAAAGCTGATCCAAAATTAGCAGAAAACAGATAAAACATCGATGGCACCAATGCTCGTTTCTGCTACTCTACAACAAAGACATTTCACTGATTTAGTGTTCCTATCTAAACCATGATATATCCCAATAACACTGGTGCTCAAACTTGGTTTTAGAAAAAATTTACTTAATAAAATCAAGGTTTTGGTTTAAGATTGACGCTTGAAGTGGGTGTAAAAGAGATGGTTGCAGTTTTTAACAGAGTTTGCGTTTTTCAGCTGTGAAAATACAAATAAACCGCATCTGTTATAAAATATAAATATACATTTCATATAAATGTTTGAGTTATTGCACAATGACGTCCGCTGATTCTGAGGGTGGTTAGGTGGGAAACTTTTTCAGATTTATACATCTTTTGTAATCAAGATCTTCTCGCATACCTCTGGCACTCTTTTATATTTATATGCGTATCTGTATCTCTATATTTATCTATTCATCTTAATATTTGTCTATCAATATCTCTTTATACACTCATTTTATATGAGTGCTTGATGTTTGTTTGTTGTATATTTGCTGCTATTGCAACTTAATTTCCCTTAAATTATAATAAAGTCTCTCTGATTCTGATGGTGGAGTTGTTTTTAAGGTGGAGCTGAATAACATATACTTACTAATTCCTTTGTTAAAGCAGGTAAAAATGAAGTTAAACACAAGGAGTAACAGATATCTTAAGAAGGTCTAAAGGAATCTAAAATTGAATGCAACTATTTTACTTAAGATTATTTAGTTGACTTTTCTTTTTGAAACAACCGTTCATTAACACAACAAAATTTTTGTTCATTGTGCAATGGGGACCTTTAAATTTTGTCCAGCATATTAACAGCTAAGTCAATGTTAACAGCATCTTAGAAACGCCTTGATTTGGTGTAAATGCGGTGACAGTGGAGCTCCACGATCACTCATTCACGAGCCACAATCGCAACTGAGACATCAGGAAGTAGCTGCTGTTGTACCCACAAACAATCCATGCTCCTTCACTTACGTGCTTCCAGCTGCTGCACATCCCAAGCATTCAAATTGCGATGTGTTTTTTTTTTTTGTTTTTTTTTTTTTTTTGTTTTTTTTTCCGGAGCAAAATAATCTCCGAGTGTGAATACAGTGATCAGCAGCTCGTAGATAATCAGTCAATCAGAGATACATTATGCAGTTTTACGCTGCGGCACTGTCGGTCTGTGTGTTGTTTACTAACAGCCTGCACTTTGCTTCAGTGGAGAGCAAATCAGATCCCCGTGGTCCGCGTGAAAGAAAAATCATGCACACGCCAAGTTCGTATTACGGGCTACGGGCCTACCTTACATGATTTTTTTTCTCTTCAAATGACTGGAAGGCAAGAAAAATAGAAAAGACCCAGCAGCATTTCCTGCTGACGGTATTACTGCTCCTCCCGCTCCCTCCTCTCTCTCACGCTCTCTCACTCTTTATCTGGCGGTCTGATTATCTCTCTCCTCCTCTGACATCAGAGTAGCTTCACCAGGAAGCCAGGCAGTAATGTTCACGGACTGGATCTCACGCCAGTACCCACATAAGTCGACATGCCCCCATCATACACACACATGCAACCGCACACCCTCTCTCTGTGATGTGTACACATGCTTCTTCCCCTCTACCGCCTCCCTTTCTCCCCATTCGTTCAAAGCACGCAGGATGCAGTATAGGGGGATATTACATGGGATCTGGGACCAGACAGTTTCCATCCGTTCCCTCGGTCGCTGATGTGGTTTGAATCCCCGTGTGTCTTTCTCCTCATTTGTCTCCTTCCTCCTCGTCTCTCTCTCTTTACAGCAAGCACGTGCTTTGAGTGAGCGACCTTCTAACTCCTGTATCCTATATCTAGCTGGGGAACAGGGTCTAATCTACAGAGCTGCACCCCTCTATAGCACACACAGAGACATACATTAATCCTCGCCATTGCACTGAGAGAAAGGGAGACAGAATTCGGTTTTAAAGTAGCTCGTAGAAAGACAACACGAGTTGATGTGTTTTCGCCTTTTGTTTCTCGCTCCTCCTGCCTTGTTGTGCTGCTCCCTGGATATCAAAATTAATAAGAAAACATGACTTGCATTATTGCGGTCAGTCACTGCAAAAACAAAATAAGTTTGCTGATGATGAGCAGAGGCGCAGCCCAGCATCAGTGTACAACAAACAGCAATATGTCACAAGTTCCATTTAAATTTAGACGTGCCAGGCTAAAATGATTGGCTCTTTAATTAATTGCATTATCATCAGCAAACACAGTGATTTTCTCCCAGCCATGAAAGCTCCTGAGAGAAGACAGATATAATGTGGCAGAGGCTACTATCCTCTCAGCCACTGCAGGTGGAAATCAACAGGCACATCACTGACACATAGTCACAGTGCCCCCTACTGGGTAACATAGCAACAACATCCTGAGAGAGAGCAGTACCCTTGGCACTTCATCCAGTAGCAAAAAGCCAAGGGGAGGGCATTTGTGCACAGATCCATGGGACACTCAGAGAATGGCATCCCTTCAGAATATGAAAAGGATTTTCTGCCAAGTGTTTGGCAGTCCGTGCAGTGCTCATGCATACTCGATTTCAGGGTCGCATTTGATAGAAAACAGCTTTACATGATAGTGGGATGTGAATGTGTACCATTGAGATGGAAAATATTCAGCCTCCCATGTAAAGCATTTGTAGGCTGCCAGAAGGAGGTTTAGAAATAGAGTCAGAGTGTATCCACATCTGTGCCACAAAGGTTCAGAGGTTCGTGCACTGATATGGATACAGGCAATGTAGTGTGCAAGACTGAATCTACATATCTAAATGCATTTTTACCAGTCTTTCCACAATCGTCAAACATCTCTTGACGAGTTCCAGATTATTCCACTGTACAGACAAAACCCACAGGATGTAAAATGACTAAAAATGTCTGTTCTTAAGCCGAGCAGCAGAGAGAGACAGGTTATGTGGAGACACGCTGAAGCTGATCCATACACACTGAATAATGGAACAACTGTTAGCACACTGCACTGCATGGCATGTTTGCAGCTGTGGTGAGAGTTTAATGGGATATCGTGAGATTTTGTGACCCACAGCTTGAAACTACTGAGATATAAGAATCACTCGGATTGAATAGCTCGAGCAAAAAAAAAAAATGGTGAGGTAACAAGTCTGGTAGGAAATTTAGCATCAATTACAGAACATAAGCTCAGCAGTTAAATGAATGTCATGCTCTGGAGACTTACTTTAGTGCATCATGACTTCACTGTCTAAAAGCGTAGCTGGATGTTAAGTCTGATTTAGGGGGATTTTCTCCTTTAACCTCTGCTTCTCCAGCCCTGTTTCTAATGCAGAAACTGTCTGCATTAATACTACTTGAAACAGACATGCCAAACACAGACTTGTTGTGCTAAAGTGATGCAGTTTGTTTGGAAACAGCAGCGCAGAACGGGCATATGGTTGAACTGGGCAGAGCATATGTCCCCAGCATTCATGCTCAAGTCTATCTCTGCAAACATGACAGACCCAGGCCAACATCCCGGGGCAAAGAGTCTGCTCCTTCCTTCCTCCAAACAACTCCCGAGTGCTAAGAGTGTGCATTGCAGTTAACATCTTTTGGAGTGACACTACTTTACAGTAGAAATAATTGAAACATAGAAAAAAAAAAAAAAGGGGGGGATTTTTTATATGTCTATCCTATTTTTTTTTACTCATTTAAATGGTACGACTGCAGAGAAATGAAATTCTGGACAGCATCTCCTCTGATCTTGATATATGGAATCAGCAATCGGCAGAACTTTAATAATGCCCACAGGGAAATTGTTTTGCAATAGTTTCTCAATTTTAGAAAAAAAAAAATATATATATAAAGAAAATTGAGTTCAGCGGAGAGAAGGTTTATATAACTAGATGGCCACAGGAATGAACTACCTCTTTGACTTTCAGTTAAGCATTTAGTCATTATTAGTCTCTGACTGAATGTTCCCTGGCTAAAAGAACACTGTGCATAGCGTGGGTGATAGAGTCCACGGTGGAGACGAGTTCTGACATCATCTCATCTCTACCAGTGCAAATTAGATTGTCCAGGGCCAAGGCCTGCCGTATCCTTCTGAATAGGTTTGAGTTGTCGCGTGACATCCTTCTTTGGGGTTTTGCCCCAGCAGACAACAATGTACAGAAATGCAGTGGACATCCAGAGCTAAAGGAGCCAGGTCACTCCAGCCCATCAATGCAGAGTTTTTTGTATCCTATTTCCTCTCCAGGTGCTTGTATTTCTGTACCTACCCTGTCCACGATTAGCTTTACCACCCAAGCTGCAGATGATTCAACTCCCGACTGTCTCCCGCACACTTAGACACACCTCACTGAGCATCCATCGCACGCCGAGTCAGCGGAGAACATCCTGATTGTGGCAGTTGTGCTATGAGAAAAGAGGTCAACAACATCCACGCTGGAGTTTATTTAGTATCTCTAACCTTAATAACAGAAATGCTCAAGGGATTGTAGTTGATGCTGTTGCTGGGTGGTTGTTGATCAGTGTGGTGAATGTGAATCTGTTAAATAAATGGCTCAGCTCATTGGCTCTGTCCGTGTTCTCATCTCTTGTCTGACTGTTGGGCTTAGTCAGTGATAATTATATACTTTACTGTTGGCTTGAAGAATATAGATTGAACTGCGTTCTAGATTTACAAGGCACATTGATGTTTAAACGCAAAGTTAAAAAGCAAATTCTGGGACATGGAATATTCTTATAAGTGATCCCCTGTGTCCTGTACAAATGGCCACAAGCCTAGAAAACTCAGTGGAGATATATTAGAAGATCAAAGTTACATGTTTGCTAGAATGAGGACTTGCTTTCGAAAGTTGGACAATAAACTTAAAGAAAAAGCTTTGACGGGAACATCCTATGCCCACCAACAAATAATAAACATTTCAATTTTAAAAAGCTCAATCTTTAAAAATAAAAGGATAGATGTGCTGTGATGGATGCTGATCTTAACGAGCCAGCAGAAGAAGAGTAGCAGAGATCAACCATTTTTCACACACGTTGATGTGTCAAAGCAGGAAAATCAGTGTTTTAATTAATATTAGTAAAGATGCTGTATTGCATTTAGGTGAGTCAGGGGTCTGTGGTTTAGTGTTGTAGCTATTGGTTGACTGGAGAGATCTCCTGGGATATTTAATGGATCAGAGCCATTGTTAATGTAAGTGCAGTCAGAATACTGCTGTGAAAATGGCTTATAGTCCCAAATTATAGAAGAAATGTTATGTAAGCATTCTGATATAAAATATTCCTGCAGTGCAATACGTGATAAAAATGTATCAGCATCCAACCATCCATTCTGTTTCAGATGACCATTACTGAGTAGTGTGGTTCACCCTGGACAGGTCGTCAGTATGATTTACATTAAAAAATAAAACATACAATACACACAAAAAAATGACTGAGCTCCATGTAGTGTAATATTGATATTCACTGCTACTAAAGATATTCCTACATGCATGTCACATCAATCCATAGATATGATCCAGTTTTTGGTAGTATTAACAGCGAATTCTCAGAAATATCAAGTTTTCTTTTTTAACCATATTTCACATTTGATCAAAATTAGAATTGATGAAATTAATCTTTGCACTCATCTTTGTTCCTGAGCACTGATACTGATGTGTGCTCTTTTTTTAATTATCATTCATCTCAGTTCAGCATTTAACACAGTTGGCTGAATTTTTTAAATCATCTATGTGTCAAACAACTCCTGTGGAGTCCCCCAAAGGTCTGTTTGGGGGTCCCTATCATGTAGTATCTACATGTCGTTTACTTGTCATTGAACGTATAATATTACCTTTCACTGCTATGAACATGATACGATAAATATATCCCATCGTAAATTATTTATTGATGATCTCCTACCTAAAAATTGAATCATGATCATGCTCTTCTCTTGTCCTGGTGCTTTTTCTAACCGAACATGAACCAGGAATCCCAACGTATGGACGCAGCCTTTGATCTGAGTACAGTTATGTGCTTTAATCTGGACTTGAGTACTGCAATGCTTGTTATTCTGGTCTATCTAGGAAAAAAAACAAGCAAAGACTATAGCTGCCTCGAATGAGATTAAAACGATCTTCCCCAGAGATCATCTTTGAATTTTTCCTTTAGTTTGGGCCTGCTTCATATAATCCTTGTCTGGCTAAAAGTGTTTATAGTTTCTTCAAACTAAATTTGATCCAGTGGCTTTTTCGTAACAGTTATCTTAACTGATTTCATGTCTTCATGTGCGATATGATTATGGATGTTATATCACTATTATTATTTTTTAATCACTAGTTTAGGGAGTCCATCTTAGATGGAAACAAAACTGAATGCCATCAACAAACAACAGCTGAAATCAGCTGTTTCATGTTATTAAAGGAGAATCTGACAAATGGCGTTAAACGCTGAGGTGTGACCCACACGGGCTTCCAGATAACATGTAATTTAACTTTAATGGGTCTCGGTAGCAATAACAAGATGCAATGAATATTAATATTTTAAATTTGTTGACTTAATTGAATTTGACTAAAAACAGAAAATGTGGTTCCTCTTAAAAATAATAAGAATAGTACTGGAGTGCCTCAGGGCTGTGTCCTAAGCCCCCTCCAGTACTCACAGTACACTTACAACTGTGTAGCCACATCAGGCACAACCTCCATTGTCAAGTTTGCTGACGACACTGTTGTGGTGGTGCCTGATCTCTGACAACACCAAGAAGGCCTACCTGGAGGAGATTAGGAACCTGGAGAACTGGCGTCAGGAGAACAACCTTCTCCAAAAGGTCTGCAAGACTTAGGAGCTAATTGTGGACTTAAGTACAAAGCAAGCGAGGAATTACGAGCCCCTGATCATCAATGGCACGCCAGTAGAGATAGTGGACAGCTTCTGATACCTTGGTGTGCACATTAATCAGGACTTGTCATGGTCATGTCACATCAACAACCTGGTCAAGAAAGCTCGCCGGCGTCTCCTCTTCCTGAGAAGACTTAGAGACTTACATCTGCCACTGAGAATGCTTAAGAACTTCTATTCCTGCACCATCGAGAGCATCCTGACAGGAAACATCTGCACCTGGTACGGGAACAGCACCAAGCAGGACAGACGAGATCTGCAAATCAGAGCTTCCTGACCGGCTGTCCATCTACACCAAGCAGTGCAAAACCAAAGCCAGGAAGATTATGATGGACCTCTCCCATCCCAACAATGGGCTCTTCTCACTGTTGAG
Organism: Hemichromis elongatus; assembly: GCA_015108515.1. Taxonomy (NCBI): domain Eukaryota; kingdom Metazoa; phylum Chordata; class Actinopteri; order Cichliformes; family Cichlidae; genus Hemichromis; species Hemichromis elongatus. The sequence continues at coordinate 11,140 of VUQR01030731.1, forward strand.
GTCTGGGAAGCAATTCCGCTCCCTCGAGGCCAAAACAGAGAGAATGAGGAGGAGCTTCTTCCCCCAGGCGATTCAGGCCCTGAACCAGGTGTAGGACTCTCATACATCACGTCACCACATGCACTCTCTTTATTTGCACACTTCTTATAATTTATTTCTTAAGTCATTATTTGCACATTCTTTTTTTCTTACTGTAAATTTTCAAATTTAAAATCTGTAAATTCTGTAAATGTCTTCATTGTCGTTTAATGGTCAGGCATTGCACAGCAATAAGCATTTCACCAAATATCGTACTGTGTATGGTTGTGTTTGTGACAAATAAAATTTTAATAAATGAATTGAAGTGTTGTTTTTTCATTTATTTTACAGCTGGGTTTTTTTTTTATTTGTTTGTATGTTTCCAGTGTTATCATTTTAAATGATCACTGCTTCCTGTCATTAACCCTCCGCCAACAATCAAGTGCTCAACCCAGCTGGAATCGGGCCCACAGAAAAAGGCAGACGGGATTTATTTTCTGCACAATGAAATGCACAGTGACCCTCTTCACTGGAGTAGTTGTTTCCTGAGTAACAGTACTTGTTCTTCTGAAAGCAACAAAGCTACTTGGATCTAATAGATGACTCCCCTATTCTCCCTCACCTCCTCCTCCGCAGCTGAAAGAGGAGCGCTGCTTCTCCCTCTGTACGCTCGTTCCAGTCAGCAGGTTCACGTGGACTGCATCCAACTTCCCTGCAGTCTGCAGGGTGAACAGAAGGTCTCTGCAGTACTTGCCATTTCCTTTACAACCCAGCAATTAACTTCACCCGGTGAAAAAACAAAGATTTTTCTCAATGCAATCTAAATAGGAAGTGATTTCATTTTGTTAAAAAACACCCACACAGGCTCCCAAGGGATCCAAATGACATGTAATTCAAGTTTAATGGGTCTTGGTGGCAATAACAAAAACCAATGAATATTAATATTTTAAAATGACAATAGTGCTCTGTATGGATTTAAAATCCTGCGAGTCGCTGCAGTGTAACATATCAAAGGCTGTAAAACAGCATCTGTTAGCAGTAGAATGACCTGCTGAGCCAAAACAGAAGCACACAAGTTTATTCAGACTCGGTGTCACAGTTCGGCCGAGCTCAATGCAAAAACAGATGGTGCACTTAGGAGTAGAGGCAACACAGAGAGACACAGATAGGCCTCTGCAGCAGCCTTGCTCCCAGATTACTTTTTAGAGCGTACTGTAATTATTCTGGGAGAGTCAGCTGAGCTCCACGCTGTTTGTCAGCATCGCCCAGCTTCACGCTCATACACTTCCTCACATTCATGCTGGTAGACAACCAGGGGCTGCTGCTGTCAGCTGCAGAGCCGTCTTATTGGACAAACAGGAGGCCACCCTCCTCCGTCCTCAGAAGCATGCATTGTTGCTGAGGGGAGAAGTGTTTGCTTTCCAAGCTTGTAGAGTTTTGCCAAACCATCTGGGATTCACACCACTTACACGCTAGCACGTTTGCTTCATTCTCTCCAGGTTACTGATTCCCAAACAGCGATACCGGTGCAGCTGCCAACTGATACTTGGAAATATTGTAGAGCAGCTCAAATAAGTGTTTCTATTTAAATGACGGATTTCACGTTTTAAATTTTTCCTTCTTATTGTTTTTTTATTTGCCATTTATATTATCTAAGAGATAAAAAGTTGAAACGGGTATGTAAATGTCATGCATTTGTTATCTAATGGTATGCACCGAAAGCTGTGAAGCTGACACACTGCAGTTAGATTAAACTAGGCTCTAACTGAGCCTCCAAAAAATATGATTAAATCCACATAAACACACTTTTTAAATGACCAGTAAACCAAGCTAAGATGTTCATAACCTTTTGTTTGTGCCTTTTGTGGCCTTTTTATTTATTTATGTATGTATTTTTTTTATTATTGGAGTTACTTGACAAATAATATGGCCTGCTGTGAAGTGCAGCCCAATCAAGTTTGATGCGGTGCTTCAGTTTTGTTGATTGAAATTGGCGCATTTCCTTTGTTTGTAACGTGGCGATGATTAGGAGGCATGTGTTGCACCCGTGCAGGGCGCTGGCCAAGCTTGCCGGCAGTAGCGTAAAACATAACACTCCACCCTGTTGTTGAAACTGGTCACTTCTGAGTGATGAAAACAACAAAAGTGAAAACCTAATAAAAAAAAAAAAGGAACAATGGGTGTTGTTGGATTTGCACCTTTTCTATGCAGCCAATGGGAAAAAGAAAAAAAAGCTGCTGGATAAAATGGTAAAAATAGCTAAATGTAACTGACAAATACAGCTGAAATAGAAGCTTCTGATGCTGCGCTAGCAGTACAAATCCAAATTTCTTCATCTGTGGGGCTTCTTTGTGTCGTCAGCTCACAAAAGACTGTTTCTGATTGCTCTGTACTGTGTGTTAACTCAGAACCAGGATCACTTGAATATTTAACTGCGGCAGACAGGATGCCAAGAAGCCTTTTTTAAAAACGTATTTTCTTCTCTTGCCCCCACACTTCTGGAAGACTGCACCACCTTCCATGCAGTGAACTCAATTAAACTTTGCTACTGACCCATTTCCCTAGCAATGAGCTCAGGGATGTATCTGACAAATGCTAGTTCATGCCTGCATGTGCCCGGAGGATTGTGGCTTCAAGGAACAAAGTTTTGAGATCAAAACTTTGAGGTAAGCATAATTGCATGCAAATTTTTGACACGCAACAAGCTCAAAGAGACTAGATGAAGCAGACTTTGAGTATTAATAGTCTGTTGTTTTTCCTACAAAATATTGCTATGACTCATGTTAAAACTGCAGTTTAATCTCCCAAATCAAATGGCTAATTCCAACACTCTGCATCTGATTGTGTGATAAAGTAATAAATTGCACCAGTGGAATGATTCCTTGTAGAATAAGTCACAGGCTTCAAAGAGATTCTATTAGCAGATGAAGTAGTAATGATTTTAGGACACCAGTCCATTAAAAGCCATTTCCTTTAAAGAGTTGAGGGGAAAGCTCTATAGTCTTTGGAGTCCAGTTCCACTCCTATCAGCTCCACTGTGAGGAAAAGAAAGAAAAAAACAGGAGCGCTGGGCCACTGGGACCTTCCTGCAAGCATTATCAGCGCTCCTTAACTATTCTAAACTGACATGAATTGCTGTGCCGGCACGATCCCAGCGGACCTTGTTAGCTCCATTTAATGGCAAAATGAGCCAACTTCTAAGTCCTGTGCTGGCACTGGGAGCTATGAATCCTGCCTGCACTGTTGTATTAGATGGTGAATGTAAGAAGATATCACACTAATTACTGAAGGGACACAGGTTTGGGAAGGCTAAATATTTGTACATTTGTTAACACATGGAGCCAATTTGTCAGAGCAATCACAGAAAGACATTTCCATATAGACACTACAACTATGGCATTAAACGCACACTGTGAGCTTCGTAGGATTGTTTCTATGGTGTTTTTACAAGGACTGTATTGATGACATGACCTCTGACCCTTGACTGCTGAACTGTAATCTTTATTCTCGTTTGTTATACAATTCTGGACAGCTACGCTTTTGCCATTTTCCTCACATCCATTGGCATCAACGATTTTAAACAGATGTTGATGCAATCTCAAAGTTTCTCATCTATCTTTGTTTAGATTGTGTAAATTACAAAATATTTACATAAAAAAATGAGTTTGGCAAAGATCTTCTAGGTGAAATAATTTTAAAAAGAAAGTCTTGTTTTGAAACTCTTCGTGTCATTCCTGTTTTACATGTTGTCCAGCTGATCAAAATAAATAGATCAGCTTTTTTATGCGTCTATAAGGTTTTTTTTCGGTGCGTGTATCTCCAACTTGTCCACATTCCCATACCCTAGATTGTAGTAGGCATAGAATCAAGTCGTCTGTTTTGAGTTTGAGTCTAAGGGTTTATGAACAGATAGAGAAACCATGAGTTGGCCTGAAGGCAGCAGCAGCAAAATCCCTGAGCATTAAAATTCTAAGGTGTTCTTCTTAAAGAAACTTTTTACTTCTAAGACAAAAAAAAAAAAATATTCAGAGGTTTTCCCCAAAATGTGGAGAGTTACAGTAAAGAAAAATAGTGAGGAGACCAACAGCGCCACCTAGGGAATTGAAACCCAGAAAATATTACTTTAACAAACTTTAATTATGTTGCAAATTGTCAAAAAAATGCACAGATGAGGCAGAGATGCGATATAAAATCAGTCCTAACAGTTTATTTAAGTTAATTCAATGAATCAAATTGGCTGAGGCTGAAGCTGCAGAATATTAAAAACCAAAATTAAATTGCAGATACCAGTGAGGAATTAAAGCACTACTTTATTCAAATTATACCCCAAAATGGCCTTAATAAAAAATCTAAAATCACAGATGCTAAAAAAACAATCTAAAACCATTAACCCAACATAAGTTTAGAGAAATTGAGAGACCCAAGCAGAGGCCAAAGAGAGAGCGGGTACAGGGCTACGGGTGTCCTGTATAATCAAGTCCTTGATTACACAGTCAGAGCCGAGGCTGCGTTCATCAGCATTAGGAGAGCATTTCCTGCCACAGAAGGTTAGGCAGTTTTGTTCTCAAGAAATTTAAAAACAACAAACCTAATGTGACGAACATATAAAGAAGTGTCTTTCGAAGCAGTTAAATGATGAATAAAAGCTAAACTGTGATCCTAAATACAGAAAAATAGATTATCTGACAGATGTGACGTCGTTCGTCATTTCTAGTTTCAATTATTCCTTAGTTCCCAGCAGCAAACAAACACTGAAGATTTGTTTGCTTTTCCAGTATCATCCATCCATCCATTGTTCAATTTAGGGTTGCAGGGGGTCTGGACCATATCCCATAAAGCATTGCTTCAGCTTTTAAATAAAGACAGAAAGCTTAATACCAGCAGCGTGTGATGTGTTACATCGTGGCTAGCTGCAGAGCTTATATAAACACCTTAGCAAAGGAAACTGTAGGATGACGGTAAGTTATTCTCAATAAAAGTCTATGCCCAATCGGCAGAGATGAATGGCATCATATGACAGGAAGAAGGCACCAAAAAATGGACCAAAAGACCATCTGAGATGATCCATACACAGCACAGAGTCATTAGTCATTAATGTGTTGCTGTTTGGTGTGGATTAAACTGGTAATCCTGGGATTAATGTCCACACTAAAACTATATTTTTCCTGAAAATCACTTTTCTAAAGTGTGAAAAATTTGATTAGAGAACACTTTGAATTTTAAAAACTGTAGCCTAATGAAGTGCTGCACATGAATAGGGCTAATAAAAAAGTGGAGAGGCCCAGAATGACAAGTTAAAATTTTTGAAGAGCTGTGTCCATTCAGAAAATGAGAGAAAAGGCACCGCGGCATGTTAACAGGATCCCAGGCACGGCATTTAAAGCTTGGACCCAGAAACAAGGTTATTATGTCAGCGCTTAACAGGTGGATTGTTTAAAAGCAAAGTTTTTAATTTAACTGTTTGTATCTGCTTGACTTGACATGGTTTAGAGGCTTTACAGTAGCTGCTTGACCTGCTGAACATCTAAATTTTGCTTTAGGGTCTTTATTCTTTTTCATTCTGGACTCTACTGGAGTTGTTTCGCTTAATTCATATTTAAACTAATCTTTATATATTAAACGGTGCCTTGCTGCAGCTTATCAGTGCAGCCACTTCTGAAACCAGCTGCCTGAGATAACCATATTAGCATATCCGCTCTCTTTGACATCATCCAGATTTAAGATTAGAAAAACTGCATGAAACAGGGTGTTTAGATCACTCTGAAGCCTGAGCTTTTGGCTAACAGGGATTACCGGCATGCACTGACCTCATTATTTCACACTTTAATGTGAGCAGCCAACTCTGTAACACCATGCAATAACATGTCTGCTTAAAAGAAGAACTATCATCATGTTATGAGCAATTTTAGTCTCTTCTTTTGACCTAAAACCAGACAGTGAAGTCTATTTTAAATAACTAGGGAGTGAGCCCAGACACACTGACGTGAGGACGTGGATGTGGTCATGTTAGGTGAGCACTCAAAGCCGAATGGAGACGAGATCAGATCAGGGAAAGCAGCTCTGCTACAGACAGCCACAGTGTGGAAATGCTAAATGAGTTTATTAAACAGAGTCAGACTGTTGTATCGCTGCAGAGAAATGTCCTG
>VUQR01030734.1:0-13222 GCA_015108515.1 Hemichromis elongatus
GGATTAAATTCTTAAACTTAGTTACAGCGCTTTCAGAAAGACATCTACTGTAATAAAATCTACTCCCCACTGCTGTGTAATCAATGATTGTAAATGTAAATGTTATCAGGAAGTGATCAGACAGGAGAGGGTTTTCAGGAAACACTGTTAAATGTTCAGTTTCTATGCCATATGTTAAAACAAGATCTAGTGTGATTAAAGTGGTGGGTGGGCCCTTTTACATTTTGAGAGAAGCCAATTGAGTCTAATAACAGATTAAATGCCATGTTGAGGCTGTCATTTTTAGCATCTACATGGATGTTAAAATCCCCCACAATAATGATTTTATCTGAGCTGAGCACTAAATCAGATAAAAAGTCTGAGAAATCCGAGACTTGGTCTGGGTTTGGTCTTTGAGTGCTCTTGCTGGTCATGGGAGATCTTTTCATGTTTGTTACAATTAAATATTCAGTTTAAAATTGCTTGTCCATGACTGGTCTCAGTGCACAGTGAAAACCTTAAATATAAAATGATCTTCTTTGTTGTTGAAAACAGAAAAAATGAAAAATCAGGCATGCTACTAGCTGAGTAACCGCGTGTCTATCAGTTTTCCTGACACATGACACAGTTATCACTAACACGTGCTATCATGTGTAAACTGATCAGGAGGTTTAGGTCAGACAAAATTTGTGGCTTTAATTACATAACAGAAAATATCAGAGTGAAAACTGAATGTTTGTCTTGCTCTTATGAAACCATGATATCTAAGCCACATGATACAAAGACAGGGTTCCATGCTAATCAGAAAGAAAGGTTTTTGTATTGATTTGTATCTAGGAAACACCTGATGAATGCAAAGTTTTAACACATACATAGATTCTTTATATTTAACATGGAAAATGGAAAACTTGTGCATTAATTTATTAAAATGTACAAAATACACATAGAAATACAATATCCAGGATAAAACTGTTTGTTCAGCTCTAATAAGCTTGAGTCAATATTTGGTACTACCCCGTTTGTTTTTTAACACAGCCTAAGTGTTGGCAAGCTTTCTTGTAATTTGGTTTAGACTTCAGAAATAGTTCTCAAACCTTTGTTGTCACTATGATCCCTCACCACCTCAGTATATTGAGGGGGGTCTTGAATCATTTTGGGCCACCTTTAGCAGCTCCAAGCTGCTCTTAAATTATTCTGGTTTCTGTAACAAAATCTGACCCTAAAAACTCTTTTCCACAAAAAAGAAAATAAGACTCAATATATTTATAGCAGCTTAAACCAAAAGCTATGTATGCAGGCAAAGAGTTGTACACAGAGATAAAATGAAAAACACCAACTTTATTTATGTGAGCAGAAAGTCCAGTGGCAGCCAGTAATAGAATTTATTCAGACAAACTAAGGCCTTGATGGCCGGTGTCCTGCAGGTCTTAGATGTGTCCTTTATCCAGCGCAGCTGATTTAAATGGCTAAACGACCTCTTCAACATGCTTTGAACTTCGAACTCCAGGCCTCAAGGACCGGTGTCCTGCAGGTTTTAGAGATCACCCTGGGTCAACACACCTCAATCACATGATTAGTTCATTATCAGGCCTTCAGAGAACTTCAAGACATATTAAGGAGGTAATTTAGCCATTTAAAGCAGCTGTGTTGGATCAAGGACACATCTAAAATCTGCAGGACACCGGCCCTCGAGGCCTGGAGTCTTATTCCTAGTCAAAAATCTCATTACACTTAAAATAAGACACAATCAGCTGAAGAGTAACATTTCAGTGATCTGAACTTGTTTTAAGACAGTGAATGTTGAAACAAAAAAAATCACTTTTTCCTTGGCAGTTTTTTTGCACTTATTTCAAGCAAAAATATCTCATATTGTGATAAGATAAGATAAGATAAGATAAGATAAGATAAGAAGAACTTTATTTATCCTGAGGGAAATTCTTTTGTCATACACATGCTCAGTGCAGTAACAGAGACAGAGATATACATACGAAATAAGAAATACAATGTATACAATAAGAATGCTAGTGTACAATAATATACAATAGGATAGTGCAAAAATAATATCAAGTGGCTTGAAGTAGTAACGATATTACGAGTATTAAGTGAACAATCTGCCAATTTTTTAAGATTTTGAGCTTTTGCAGTGTACCACTGGGACAACTGCTGCTGTCCTCCTCCACATCTTTATGAGTTCTTCTCTCAGACCTTGGTACTTGTTAAGCTTATCGTGTTCCTTTTACCTGATGTTGCTATCATTACATGGTAACATCTATCACTACGGCGGTCATCCTCTGCTTGTCCATCATTAATATGTCCAGCTGGTTAGCCTTCACCACTTTGTCTGTCTGTATCTGGAAGTCCCACAGGATCTTAGCTCGGTCATTCTCCGAGGGATGGGGGCATCTCCCATTTTGATCTCAGGACTTCCAGGCCCGAGGTCACAAGGGTCTACCTTACAATATAAAGCTTCTTGATGCAACTGTTGTTGTGTTTTGGTGCTGTATAAATACATTTGAATTAAATTGAAAACATGTTGTGGACTCAACCGTGTCCCTCGAAATATTCTGTGGGAGGTGCTTCTGGACTATGGGGTGTTCGGCCTGTATCTACAAGACAATCGATCCTTTACAACTGTTGTTCCATGTAGCCGGCAATAAGTTGGACTCACTTCCAGTGGGTGGTGTTGGACTCTGCCAGGGCTGCCCTTTGTTACTGACTCTGTTCATATGGACTGAATTTCTAGGTGTAGCCAGGTGACAGAAGGCTTCCACTTAGGTGGTTTCAGAATCATGTCTCTGCTTTTCACAGATAATGTGGTTCTGTTTGCTTCATCAGGTTTTGCCCTCCAGCTCACACTGGAGTGGTTCACAGCCAAGCGTGAAGCTGTGGGATTGAGAATCAGTACCTCCAACTCTGAGGCCATTGTCCTCAGCCAGAAAAGGGTGGAGTGCCCACTCTGGGTCAGGGGCCAGTTACTTCACCAAGTGGAGGACTTTAATATCTAGAGGTCTTGTTCATGAGTAAGGGGAGAGGGGAGCGGGAGATCAACAGACAGATCTATGCTGAAGCTGGAATGATGCCGATGCTGTACTGGTCACGGTTGAATAGATGAATGGATGGATGCCTTACTTTCATACTTTTATGTTTTTCTACCCATTCTTATTCTATGTTATGTCTATGTCTATTTTATCTAACTGCATCCTATTTGTGCTCTTCCTTATACGGTCAGTACATCAAGGACTTCTACAACAAGACAGTGGTGGCACGCAATGGAACAGCACTCAGTGGGGAGACTCTGACCCTCATGTACTCTCTCACTGTGTCTGTATTTGCTGTTGGAGGTCTGGTGGGTTCTCTCATTGTGGGAATGCTGGTCACACGCTATGGCAGGTAAAACACTTGTCTTCATTTTTTGGGAAACTTTATTACCTAGAAGAACAGCTTTGAAAATGTTACGGTATTTGTGATAAGGTATGTGTGGACTTTTGCTGGCTGAAATTTAATATATGCAACATTCCCCCCCAAAAAATCTCTGTAAAGATACACTGCAAAAAAAAAATTAATAAAAATAAAAACACCATAATATTCCTGCATATGAGATGCCAGAAAAATACCTTAAAATAACGGAAATGTATCATCACTGCATGCCAAACATCCTTGAACAAGATACTAACTCCAAATTGCTCTCCCATGCACAAATGTCTTTGAATGTTAGGTTGAAAGCACTTAAAAATAGTTTATAATAGAATAGCCCTTTATTGTTATTGCACATGTACAATGAGATTGTGGGTGCTCCACACCGATTATCTAAGTATAAAATATAAATAGTTAGACAGCAGGAATATATTGCAAACAGAAAAATATATATACAAACAAGAGGAAGGTAAACAATAGGAAAGGCACACATTTGAAGAACAGGTTGCAAAGTGCTTGAAAGTTGTGCGATGGACTTGGTCTGAGTAGAGTCCATGTGTAAGTGGCCTAACCATGATGGCTCAGATTGGTGGGTGGGTGGGCAGGGGTTGGGGGGAGTCCTGATTTCCCTGGGGAAGAAGCTGTTTGTGAGTCTGGAGGTTTTTGGACCTGTTTGGCCTGTTAGGCCCACAGTCCAGAGGGCAGCGGGTCCAAAAAGTGGTGAACAGGGTGCAAGGTCACCTGTAATGGCCCAGGTTTTCCTGAGACAGGAGGAGCTGGTGACGGACTTTAGGGATGGCAGAGTGCAGCCAATATCTTTTGGACATTGTTAATTACCCTTTGTGCTGTCTTCCTGTTCTTTGTAGTGGCACCTGTGCACCAAACACCCAGGCAGTAGGAGAGCCCGCTCTCTACTGAGGAGCTGTAGAAAGCCAGCAGCAGCTTCTGGTCCTGGTTATTCTTCCTCAGGACAGAGAGGAAGTATTCAAGAACCGCTGGGTCTTCTTTACTAGGGCTATTCTGTTATGGGACCAGGTGAGACCGGCAAAGATGTGGGTAGGCAGAAACCTGAAGGTGGAGACAGATTCTACCCATTGTCTTTGTGTCTCCTAAAGTTCATTATGACTTCTTTCGCTTTAAGGAAGTTTTGTTTAGGGTTGTTTTCTGAGCACCAGTGGGACAAATACTCTATTTCTGCCCTGTAAGCTGTCTCATCCCGATTGGAGATGAGCACAAACCACTGTGGTGATAGAGGACTGCCCGCCACCTGCTCAAACTGTTTTTCTTCCCTTTATCATCCTTTGCTAGGTTTTATTTAGAACAGGAATCTGCAGAATTAATACAAAAAACTAAAAAAGACAAACCCTGAAACATTTAGTAATCAGTGAAGAAAAATGGACTTCTCTTTAAATATATATTTTTTGTATACATCATATACACTACTGGACTGGACAGCACGGCGACCCACAGCTGGTGAGGTCCTTCGCGTGCCTCGTAGGTGGTGGTAGCTGGTGAGGTGACTTAGCCGGTGGTGGGCCCAGGGGCTGTCCAGCAGCCCTCCTCCATGGAGCAAGCACAGGTGCATGCACCTGCCGGGCACAAGGTACTCCCACCTAAGTAGTGGGTATGGATTCAGAGGCCGGCTGCATCCTGGCTGGCCTCATCCTGGGGACCAGCATGGGCAGCAGAACAGTCCAGACCTCAGCCACTCCCCAACAGTCAAGGTACACTAGTGGGAGTGGCAGCGGTGTTAGCCCATCCGAGCTACCAGACCCTCAATCACTTGCAACCAGCACTCAATCTGGTCCTATAGTTCTTCCCCCGGGAGCCAGACACTGCCGCCTGCTCTCTCTGCGTGGCCATGAGCTCGGCCACCATTTAGGCAAATGCCTTCCCTGGCTGGCCCAGTCTAGGGTCTACCGTGCACCAGTCCTAGGTTTCGGCACCACTGTAATAGGTACACGGCAGGCAGACCCTACAGTTTCATGTTTTTTCAGCATTCTTTCTTCACTACGAGTGCTGTTTTCACACTGACTGCAGCTTTGCAGCTCACAGCTGGACACACTAACAACAACAACAACAACTGACAGGACCAGGTACATGCCTGCGAGGCGTCTTTGCAGATGCCACTCAGGTGCAGTGGCACTGCAGGCGATTTCTGCTTAAGTTTGAGTTTGATATACTTTCACTGGAGATGCAACATGAACCATTATGCCTGCTGCAAGAGCCAAGTAATTAGAATAATATTTTGACAAACTGGTTTTAAAAAAGTTATATTTAAAACAATACTAAATAACACTAATTATATTTTTATTATTACAAGCTTGTAATTTCACAGGCATTTGTGATCTGTTGTTCGCAATCATTATATTTGCACGTACTTTACCAACTTTGGTAATAAAATATTCATTCTGTAAAATGTTGTCACTTTTAATGCATCAAATTTTATATATGTATTTACAGCTTAAAACTAGAATTGAACAGGCTCATATTTTAAATAAACATAATTTATGGCTTTTATAGATTTTTTTCTAGATTTATAGGGTCTTTTATATTATTTTATTAGACGTTAAATTACAGACAATGTTTTTGTAATTTTAATGATATTTCATACATTTCACGGGTCAGTTACTTCAAAAACATTTAGGTCCCCTGAATCGTTCACTATTTTGCCCTTAGTTGATAGAAAATTAGTTTTGATATTTAGGAACAAAAATATGAAATAAGATAAGATAAACCTTTATTAGTCCCACATGTGGGAATTTTTTTTGTCATGGCAGAAAGTGGACAGTACAAAGTTAGGAGCAGCAACAATTAAGGAACAAATAATAGAATAAGATAAAATAGAATAACACACTGTATACAATAAGTACTATACAAAATAGAATAAAATATTGTGTTTTATCAGAAAAATTGCACTTGGTCATACTGCACATCACTGAGACTGGGCGAAGGCGATCATGGTGTATTGGATGTGTGTTTGGTCATCTGTGAAGTCTTTGTTGTGGAGTCTGACAGCAGTGGGGAAGAAGGACCTGCAGAGTCTCTGCCTCCCACATGGTGAGTGCCTCAGCCTGCCACTGAAGGAGCTGCTGAGGGCTGTCAGAGTCTCCTGCATGGGCTGGGAGATGTTGTCCAACAGGGATGACAGCTTAGCCACCGTTCCCCTGCCATTCACCACCTCCACTGGGTCCAGAAGGCATCCTAGAACAGAGCTGGCCCTCCTCCGCAGCAGGTACAGCCTGCTCTGCCCTTTACATTAGAGAGCATTTGAATTGTGAGTCCAGTCCGGTTTATTGTTTAGATGCAAACTGAGGTACCTGTAGCTATCTACAGCTTCGGTGTCCATGCTTTTGAATGTTTCTTGGTTGCAGTGGAGGATTTTTGTGCCTGTGGAAGTCTACCACCAGCTCCTTGGTTTTACTATGTTGATCTGGAGGTAGTTGGCACCAGTGCACAAAGCCCTGGGTCAGTTCTCTGTACTCCTTGTCATCCCCATCAGTGATGAGGCCGACTATTGCAGAGTCATCAGAGAACTTCTGCAGTGTAGATGGTGAAGAGGAACAGAGCCAGAACCTTTCCCTGTGGGGCCCCGGTGCTGCAGACAAAATCCAAGAACATGATTCTCACAGTGCTCCCAGCGGTCTCCAGGTGAGAGAGGGAACAATGTAGGAGGTGAACGACGGCATCATCCGCTCCGATGCCAGGCTGGTAGGCAAACTGAAGCGGGTCCAGTGATGAGCTCACCGTGCGCCGAAGCTGAGCCAGGACCAGCCGCTCCAGGGTCTTCATCAGGTGGGATGTTAGAGCCACCGGCCTGTAGCTGTTGAGGTCCTTGGGACGTGAAGTCTTTGCCACTGGTACAACACAGGAGGTTTTCCAGAGCTGTGGAACACACAGTTGATCTGTGCAGGGCAACAAAAAAAGGAAAGCATAGAGCCCAACTGATGCACACAAAAACAAAAATATCTGCCTCCACTATATTTAACAAGATAAATGGGATCAGATTAAAATTTCTCTATTTGTACTGCCTCTCAGGCCTCTCAGCCTGCCCAGCTCAAGTCATCTATAACAGGAGCTGGAGCTACTGTTTCCAATAAATATACAAAACCAGCAGGGCTTTTAGAAACAATATGAATACAAAAAAGCAAGGATCTTTACTGATCACTGAGATGAAAGGAAAAGAGATCGCTTTACTTTTGTACTTTTTAATATATGTCTATGTTTTTAGATTTCAACATCCCTGATGGAATGTAGAGCAACTTCCAAGGGCAGCAGCCAGTCAACACACATTCATGTGCAGAAAACATGGGCAAGTGTAAGAATACGAACTTGAAAAAGGCCAAATTGTGATGGGTAGATGACAGATTCAGAGCATCTCCAAATCAGCAGCTCTTGTAGGATCTAGCTATCAAATGTGGTCCAAGAAAGAAACACTGATTCTGGCTGGATCGTAAGCAGCCATGGCTCACTGATGCATTTGTGGAGCAAAGGTCAACCCACATGCTTGGATCCGAAAGCCACGGACCAATCAGGGTTCCCATACTGACCACTGTCCACCTTCAAAGGTTTCAACAATGGACATATTAGGAGAAGTGGACCACGGCAATGGAAGAAGGTGGCTTGGTCTAATGAATCATGTTTTGTTTTATACAATGGCCAGATGATTGTGCATCATTTTTCTGGGAAACACCTGGCACCCGGTTCCACTATGACAATAAGGAAAGCCAGGACTAGCAGTGTGATGCTTTGGGCAATACATAGCAGTCATTTGGTTATGGTGTTTCTTGTATGGCCTGCCTGCTAACATCTTACACCCTGATGTTATGTATTGGATTGTCTTAGGAGCATCTTTCACCTGGGGTGGTGGACTCCGGCCTCCAACCAATGGTAGGATTTCTAGGTATCAGCCACTACTTCTTTGTGTTTGTGGTACATGCTGGGGCCTGTCCTTTCATTGTAGCTCCAGTTCGGGCTTCTCTTCTTTCCTGCCTGAGGTATTCACTAAGTACGGGGTCAGTTGTGACCATCTGCCTGATGTACTCAAGGATCTTAGTTGTTTCATTCTGGATAGTGGTTCTGAAACATACTAGTCCCGGTCTTTGACCGGTAGGGCCTGAGTGTTTATTGCCTGCGTCTTATTCTTCCCATTCAGCTGACTCCTCAGGACAGGAGTTACTCTCTGCAGGTGGTCGCAGCTTTATTTGCAGCCTCTCAAAGTTTCCCATTGCCTGTGTGATTCCCAGATACTTGTAGCTGTCCTCAGTGTCTGCAGTGTTGCTTTCTACAGGTGCAGTCCTCTCACTTCTGACTAACCTCCATTTTTCATACCATCCGACTGCACATCTCCAGTCCAAATGTTGCTATAGATCCTAGTGGTGTGAATTAATGAATAGATAATCCCATTCATTCCTGGCATACAGCTTGATGACATCCATATAAAGATGATTTCTCCATTATGTAGTCATTATCTGTATGGAGTCTTGTTGATGAGCTGGCTCCGGGGGTTCAGGTTTTGGTAAATCGCACACTGTACCCAGTAAGAATTGGTTGAGTCTAGCGCCTCTGCTGGTGTTCCTGGGCCTGGAGCAAATTTTCTCGTGATAATCAAAGTGTGCAGCTCTTCTGTCCAGACTGTACTGAGTCCCATTTTTAGCTGTGCTTGGACTGAACCCCCAGTTTTCCTTAATCAGGTCCAACACCCACCACGTCTTTCTGCCGAACAGCAACTCAAAAGGAGAAAAATGCAGGCCTGGAGCACCTCCCACACTGCGAAATATAACATTTTAGTCCAACATTATTGTGCTTATGTCTGCAGAAAAGCTGTAGAACGTTATAAAGCTAAATGCATTACAAATTGTGCATTACTCCTACATTAAAGTTAAACTGCAACAATTGGTCGTGGATGGACAAGACAATGAGCCTAAGCACATTCCAAAGCTATGAGAGACTATTTGACCAAGAAAAATGAATACCAGAGTAGCCAGACATAATTTAACACAAACTCCAAAAATCAATTAGATTTCATTTGTACATTCTCATATTAGCATTTATTTTAATATAATCTCTTTTCTATTCAAACACAGACAAACACATTCTTTTGGGTTTTCTCTTAAAAACTGTGTTTGCCAACCACATTTTACTCAGCACAGCTTCTTTTCACTCAACATGCCTTTTATAAGTCAGACATGGTTTAGTGGCTCCTGTGTCGTGTTCATTAACTTCTCCACACACTCACACACACCAAGGTCACAGCATTTAGCCCTGTCGTGGAATCATTTCATGATTTATTTTTTCTTATTTATTATATTAGTTAACCTTTAATATATCTGATTATGTTCTGATCATATTAAGTGTTACCAGCAAAATAACATCTGAATTATTATTTCATGTTTAACCACTAATACACTTAATACCATTACTCTTATTCAATATTATGTATTGTGATGAGTTGGGGACACATTACTCATTTTTTTCCACATTCCTGACAACAATATGCCAAGATTGAACCTGGATCATGTCCACACCCACAAAATCCAGACGTTTCACTACTCAAACCAAATTTCTCATGTAATATATTGATCCGACTTATAGTTTGAATTTATATAGTAGTGAATCAAAAGTATAACAAATTATCCGTAATTCAGTAATGTGGCCCTAACTAAGCTAATTATATTAGTTACATGAACAGTATGGTTAATAAGTATGTTAAACTGTATGGTGTTGTGTTTTGGGAATCACAACTTGTCCACAGCCAAGAAAAAAGAAAGTAGAGCTCCAGAATTCCCACCATGTCCCTGATACATCTGTTGGAGTTTGGCCCAAGAGAGATGTGTTTTTCTTGTTTTTCTCAGGGATTATTAGCACATATTAGTCATCATAAATTGCTTGATAAATCCCAAAAGTGGATTCTGTTCATTTGAACGTTTTTAGTGGGAGAAACGTTTCATCACTTGTCCAGTGACTTCTTCAGTCTCAGCCGTCTGCAGGTTTCCCCAACCTTATAACAGTATTACAGTGCCTTTGCATTATGACTGAAACTAGTGGCCACTGTCCTGGAGGTGTAAATAGACTGGCCTGTCACACCTACAGGACAGAGACCAGTATTTCAGTAATGAGGAGGTAACTTGTTGCCTTGTGTGGTTGCTTCTTCTGAGTCCACTATTTCATAGGATGTCAGTTTACATTTAAATGAAAATAAAATCATATTTATAAGCTGTTCATTTTTTTCACATATAGTTTTAGGATTAAACAGCATAAGAGCATTTCATGGCTATATGGGACTTAAACAGGTGTGCATGTCTATCAACCTGATATCACGCTGGTCCACCGTGTTCATTTCACACTGTCCAAAGCATGAAATAAACACACATGCAGACGTTGCATTTTCAACAGAGAATGATAATATACTTAAAGCCAAGAAGTCAGTAGTGAGCAAAAATCATATGAAGTACATTCCAGAGTCCTTAAGTGCTATAAACAATTAAGCTAGGCAGCTAATATGTATTTACATGAAAATGTGTTAACAACGTCTGTTTAAACACATTCATGTGATTATTTTCATGTTCGCATGAAATAAAATATCTCCCTCTGCTATTACTGCAACTTCTGCATGCGTGTCCATTTCTCACAAGTGTGTAACAGACAGAGTGAACCGCTTTGTCTACTACATGTTATGCAATGATCCTGGGTTGGTTCTGTATATGACTGTGTACATATCAGGGGAGGGGCGGTCTGTTATTGCCCTTGGTGTTTCACAAACCTCTGGGTCATACACGTTTATGTACTCTGTGCGTGTACTTTCAGAAAGGGGACAATGGTAAACACAACAGTGTTGGTGTTTATTGCTGGTTTACTCATGGGCTTCAGCAGGATCTGTGGTTCACCCGAGATGATAATCATTGGCCGTTTCATCACAGGAATTCACTCAGGTACACACACACGCACGCAAGCACGCACGCACGCACGCACGCACACACACACATGCACACACACACACACACACACACACACACACACACACACATGATTGACGCGGACACGATAACAATAACAGTTCTACAATGACAGTTTTCCCTTTTAAGTATATGAAGTCAGTCGTCCCTTTAGTAACCAAATCTGCAGTTACAATTGGCAACATAATTACTGGCAAAATTTCATTTTCATTTATTACATGTGTAAAAAAAAAAAAGAAAGAAAATATTGCGATATTTCACCCCTGGTTGTGATGATGTTGAGAGAAGTTCCTTGTGAGCAAAAACAAAGGGTTCTGACTCTGTTAGAATTCCTTGTGATTCAATAACAGCAGTATGTCTTTCCTCAGAGCCTAAAAGTTTATGTGTTAGTTGACCTAAAACAGAATTAAAAAAAAAGGTTTCAGCGCCATTTCTGAGGTTTCGCTGGATATATGGACAGTGTTTTTGTGGGCTAGAATTCCCTCGCCTCTTCAAACTGTTTGTAGTAGTCCTCATCCTGAGGGTTTTCTGGACACTTCTGCCCATTGTTTGGTGGCCTGGCCTGGTTGTAGCGGCTCCAGTCTCCTTTGCAGATGATCCAAGGCAGGATGTCCACCTTGTAGTGAAGGTCGGCAGAGAACTCCGTGCTGATTAGATTGGGTGTGCCGGCTCCTTTGCCGCGGGTGATGAGCTTCATGTTGTCGTCGTAGCAGCAGTGCTGCGCCGCCAGCGTGGTGGATTCGAGGGTCAGCATGGAGCGGATGCAGTAACGAGCCGTGGGCTTGTAGATCTCCAGTTTCTCTTTGGGGCCGCTGGCGTCTTTCCAGCGGAAATTTCTGCGCGTCGGGGCGTCGTATACGTCCGCCGTGCTGTACGCCACCTCGGTCGGGTAAGAGCAAGGGCAGCTGGGAAGGTCGTTTGCCACCTTAGTCATGTATTTCTTCAAGAAGTCACTCTTGCAGTTCATCCAGCGCTCACAACTGTCTGTGTCTGGAAAAAATCGGGACACAATTTTTAACACTTTCCAACATTAGAGGACGAAACCAGAAGTGAGATGTTTAAAATCAAGGTGTGCTCGCTGAGTTTATTAAGAACAGAAAGCAAAGAGTGAGTGGGCAGCTGCATGCTGCGCTCTTCCTGTCCTGTTGCACAGTAATGGAGCACAGCGCGTGCATGAGGAATGCTGAGAGTGTGCTGGAGCACTGCTACCAGATGGAAGAAAATGCCTTTGATAGAGTAAAAACATCTGAATGAGGGATAGTGTGGAGTAAGACATGAGGAGGTAAAAATCTTACCAACTCCAAAGAGCTCTGTGGCATTGAACTCATCTGTTCCAGCTAACAGGCTCACTTCAGTAGCTGCTGTCCTGAAGGCATCTTCAATACCTTCAGAGAGATGAAAGTATAGTGAAAGCTGGTTTAAAAGATGAAAGACCACTAAATCAACACACAGACTTATACACCATGTGTCCTTACTATGAATAATGTCTTCACTGATGTGGGTTTTTGTCTGCTGTTGATAAGATTTTACCTGGGCAGTTAGGCATATCGCAAGTTCTGGACTCGGTGGCTGTGCAGGCGTAACCGCATGACCTCGTTCTCTTCTGGTTTCCGTTTCCACAAGTGACACTGCACGCTGACCAGCCACTCCAGTCCCCCTCTCCATCCATGTAGTCTTGGATGAGAGAGAAAGAAACAAAGATCCTCAGCCCTGTTGCAGGCCACATGCTGCACTTACTACAGGCAAGCCTGGACAGTTTTGGACACGACGAAGCGAGGAGGTTCACTCTATAGTGTGCTCCTCAAAGCAGATACGACATACTATCCACATGCACATGCTCGCTGTGCTAATGCAAATTATATATTGAATTAACA
>VUQR01030734.1:21503-33968 GCA_015108515.1 Hemichromis elongatus
AAAAGAAAAAAAAAAAAGAAAAAAAAAAAAAAAAAAAAAATAGCTGAGAGAGAGAAAAAGAGTTTTTAGTTTGGATCCAGTGTTTTTTTTTTCTGCAGATGTTTCTATTGTCCTGCGTGAAGGTTGGCCCTCTCACTGAAGGTTCACAAAGTTTGATCTGAAGACAAACGCTGTGAGCCAACGCTGATGTGCCAATCAGTGCGGTGCAGCGAATCCTGCAGGGCCGATCCAGCGTGCAGCATTAACGCTTTCCTCTCTCTGAGCTCGGGAAACTTGCAGCCCCGTGTCTCCCCCACACGCTCAGCCTCATGCTTCAGTTTCCCCAACTTCCACCTCTGCCGCTTTACGCATTTCTCGTCATGTGCGCAATCTGCGTTAACCGGCGCATTCTCTGGTGTGCGCTACCTTTGGATGAAATAAAGGAAAGTGCAGGTAGTTTAAAAAGTAGATCTTCACTGTACAAACTTCTCGACGGAGTTGTGTTTGCTTCATAAACAACGCGCATCCATCGCGAGGGCGCAGAAACGGAAGACTCCGCTCGCGTGCGTCTCTTAACGAATTGTAGGCCGCTGGTGGAGAGAAACCATATCACACTACAGACACGCGCTGTTCTTGTGCGCTCTTGAGGTGGTTTTATACCAAACGCCCCCGTGCAGGCGCCCTCCCCCCTGTTTAACTCTTTCGTCCCTCTGAACCAGTCCTCGCAAAACTGAAATCCGGTGGAGCTTTTCACGTCCACAACATTCCTGAGAAAGGTGAAAACTGAAACACCCAGAAAGCATATTGGTACCCTCTGCTTTCCGCTGCAGACGACTCCCAAAAGTGCGCTCTGGTCACCCGATCAAAAGATTTAAAAAAAGAAGTAAATTTTTATAAATTACATCTTTTAAAGGAGCATGTTTGATATGTATGATCAATTAACGTGACACAATTTCTTATTAAAACAGACACAACTATGAAAAAACACTATGTTGGGACTTGAAGTATCCACGGTGATCCCGGGAGGCTCAGTGGTATACGCAAGCGCTTCGCAGCGCAGAGGAAGCGGCTCTACAGGAGGTCTGCACATGTTGGCGTGTGTGCAGCAACAGCAGCAGCAGCGACGTCTCAGATTGTGGGGAAGGTGTTGTAACATCTCAGTTAAGCAGGACAAATGGTGCATAATGTGATTAGCTGTTGTGAGACTATTTATTGTCCGCTTCAAAGGACAGACCGCTGTGTCAAATTATGCACCAAGCAGGGCCGCTTGCTGCTTTAGCGTGGGTGACAGCTCTGCTTGATCCACTTGGCCCGGAAAAGACCACGTTTCCCGTGTCATCTGTCACCTGACGACGACTAACAAGATCCTATTACCTGGCGGTCATAAATGATTTGTACGCGTCGTAACAGCTAAAAACAGCTGGGAATCATCCTGATATTTGTTTTCGTGGCACAATTCAATCCCCAGCAGAAAGACACGTTATTTCTGTGCATGGGTAATCTCGGATCTTGGTGCAGGATTGTGATGAGTGAGAAAAATTCAGAGATTTGGTGTACTGGCTACTGGTGTAGCTGCAGATTCTCTTGATGCCCGTTTGCGCCAGAACGCATCATGGTCATTCTAAAGAAAGCTAATGACCAACGTTAGGAAATAGAGAGCAGGTGCTTGAAGAGTTCAACACCTTAAATATTTAATAATGTCCCCCTGACATCATGTATAGAACCCCATGAATATCTGATAAGGCTGAGCTGGTTTTCTTCTGCATTACTGGCCCCAACGTGACCTTTTTCACTGTTTCCCCTCATATCACTAGTTTCCAGCACAGCTCTACTCCAGGCTTCAGTCTTGCTTAGCCCAGGAGAAGCATAGCTGTCCAAAGCATGCAACTTCTGTCCTGTTTCACTTCAGATCTCTCGCTCTTTTTTTTTTTTTTCAGAATAGAAAAATCTCTGTCTAAATGGAAAACAGAGAGCGGTAAGAATGGCTTGCCTGCTTTGGACACAGTGGTGGACATCAAAGGCGTAGCAGAGGATCCCTCTTCAGAATAGCAGCTACATGCCATTCCAATAAGTGCAGTGTATTTGGATCTGCAGTTCAAAAGAGCCTGGTGCAGGCAGGCAGGCAGGTCTCTGGGGCCTTGCCACCAGTAGTCTGGCTGCACAGATGTTTTGAATGCCAGCACAGACCATTTGCCACTTCTGCTGAAGCTGAAGGCAGTTACAAGTGACTGGAGAGAAGCTTGGAAAGACTCGTGCTCCCCACTTTGCCTGGCAGTCAGTGTGTATTACTGAACTCTTGTCAGTTTGCCTCGGGAGCCTGTTTGAACTTGACATTTTTCAGAGTAGACTTTTTAAAAAAGTCCATATGTCAGTGACAGCTGTATCTTTAAAAGTAAGTTGATTGGCAGCATGATTGCTTTTTATCTAAACAGTCTTTTAAAGATCAGGACACATTTGACTAAAAATGGCAATTTTGTTGCTGATAGCTGTAAGACTTTACAATAAATAAATAATGCAATCTGCTCCAGGTAAAGTGGAAGTTTCCATTTTTCATGTTTTAGGGCCATGAGGCTTGAGTCAGTTGAAATTCGTCTTGCAGCAGTCACTGCCATTCAGTTTCTTAACATGTTAATGTTGCATACTGAATAATGTAACAAAAAAAGAAAAAACAAAGCCACAGCTAGGCTGTCCTCTCCCAGCTTAATTTTAAGCCCAAAAGTCATCGTCAAATATGAGATTTTTGGAGCAAACCTTTCTCCTGCTGTGCAGCTATGCAAAAATATTGCCGGTGAGTCTCGGCACGTTAGAGTTTGCCTTTCTGCATAATAACACTGGAGCTTAGTATTTGAAGACTCCATGTCTGTGACGCACCGCCTTAGCGCAGAGGATGAATTCAAGCTTTTGAGCTTCTATCTCCCTCCTACTGCAAACCCACGCTGAATTTTTAACACCGTTCACGTTTAGAGTTGAGGTGAAAGTAAACAAAAATTAATAGCAGGCATCCGTTAGAGCACCTCGCTGGAAGACGTGAGGCCACCTTTCCCCATCTCCTCCAGATCTTTATGAAACAGCACATTGGTATGACATCACAGATTTGCGGATTAAAGAAACTGTTTTCTATTGTTGGTGGCTATAGGAGCCAGATGCGAGACATTCACTTACAGCACAAAGCGATCAAGTACAGAGAACAGATTTCAAGAGTTAGTTGTTTTTTTTTTTAAACTATTATCTATGTTTGTACTTCGTTACATTTCCCAAGAACTGCATATTGCTTTTTGTTAATCCCTTCTTGTAAAATGCTATCACTATGCTTTTTATGGCGAGGCAAACACAAACATAGAAACATCCCGAGGAACAACAAGTGCAGACTAGACCAAATCCGACACACTGTTAACACACATTCATCATCTATCTCTAATCCTTCCTGTGTTAATCAAATGATTACCACATACCACGAGAATTTGGAGTTCAGAGCTAATTGCTGGGTAAGGTTTCTGTTGGCTCAGGTGCCGCATGCTCGGCATGCTTACCTTCACGACTGTAACGCAGAGTTGTGTGTGAAAGGGAACGGCAGGTCTTTAAAACATCAACAATTAAGCTGTTAAGACGTGGTGAATAAGAGCAGTCTCGCCACAAAACAAGCCATAACACCTTTTTTATTCTGCGCGCGGGCTGTTGAGATTTAACTGCATGTCAAAGAAGTAATTGCTGCATGATCTATTATTTACAGAAAGGCTATCATTTACTGTAGAGATGAAAGTGGTGTTTCACTGGGGACGTTTTTTATAAAAACAGTTCACCGTGGAACACAAAATCTTCCTCTTGCTTGATCTGTTCAGCCACAAGTAGTGTAAACATTCATGCATCAGGATATAAGTTACAAAGGGAAAAAACCCCCAAAACATGCCATCTGGAAGGTGAATTTATTATTTGGAAGGCATTTGTGTACAACATTTGGGAACAATGGATATAAAAATCCTCAAAATTGAGTGAAATAGCAGTTTGGAGATCTTTAAAACCTCCAATACAAATTTCCTCTAAGTTTCTTAAAATATAAGTAATAAAGATTGTGTATTACTATCCAACTATTACTGCCATGGGCACTTCAAATAAACTTCAAATATAAATTTAGGAGAAGCAAAAAACGTGCTTTCATAAAAACTTGTCAATGTCTAAATATAGACATAAGTAATTAGAATAAAATCTATAAAAAAAGTGAGCCCTCTTTTAATCTTTTTTTAATGTCCTCAGATGTCAGTGTAGAGGAGGTTAACATCTAAAATAAGCAAAACAACATAAGATTTTTTTCTTCCATCAATAAATAACTCAAATATGTTTAGATTTACACCAACCCAAAAGACGCTCGTGCATTCATTTTACACATACATATATTCATAAAGAAACAGCATTTCAAGAGTTTAAAACATCTGTCTTTTAAAAAGAACAAATAACGTTTTAATACACATAAAACCAAAACAAAACCCAAAGCAGCTACCGAACATTTGGTCCTTCTCCTGCTGTCTGATGAATTCACTGTGCGCTTATGACTGCTCAGTTTAGACACTGTCAAAGGGTCAAAGGTCAAATCAGCTGTCCAGCTCGAAGTCTGCCTCATCGGACTGGTCGGGCAGAGAGGAATATTTCTGCCGTGAGAACTTCAGGCAGAGAAGATCTCCCACCTCATTCATACAATAGAGCACCTGAGGACAATGGAAAGTCTCAGAACATGCATGTTTCATATATACATATATATATCTATATACATATACATATATCTATATATATATATCTATATCTATATATATATACATATACATATATATATATATATATATATATATATATATATATATATATATATATATATATATATATATATATATATATATATATATATATATATATATATATATACATCAAAGTGAGAAATGCCTCTCTGTGTGTGTCTGTGTCTGTGTGTGTACCCGGTTCAGCATATCTCTGGTGTGTGCGGCAGACACACAGAAGCGAGCTCGGGCCTCTGTGATCGGCGTTGCTGGAAAGCCGACCACAACTACGCCGATTTTTCTCGCCAGCATTTCTCGCGCAAAAGCCCTGATCAGCATAAAAAAAAAAGAAACAGGATAAACATGCAGCACACAAACGACTTTATCAACAGGAGGGCTTTTTCATTTTTTCTGAGTCCTCCCTTTCCGACTGAATGCCGTCAGTTATAATTTTGTCACAGTATATTTGTTGCAGCACCTACATAACAGAGCAGTGTAACTCTTATTTACGAGTTCTGAGTTCACCGAAATGAGCATGAAAGTCACACTACGATGGGAAACGTTTTGGTGCCGTGCCTCATCGCATTTAAAATCCACAGAAACGCTGTTCCTTCGAGCCTTTCCAAATGTTTAAACATGCAGTCAGGACGTGTGGTTTGCGAGGCTCGTGATAATTTCTGCGAAGCACCGTAAATGAAAAAGGGTGCAGTAATTGTTTCGGCGACCTCAAATCTGTGATGGAGTTCACTTTAACAAAGCCAACCTGCTCTGGCTCACTTTACTCCGGAGAGTTTGAAGAGGTTAAAACCCTAAAATGAGTCCTGGAAATGGTTTGATGAATCTGACCCGGCAGACTTCTGCAGTCTTCTATATAAACATGGTGATGAGTATCTACAGAAATATGTTCAACACTAATAAACGGACTTCAGTGTTCTTATAGGAATAAATATTATGGCACTGGAAAAAAAATTTTTTATTTTTTTGAAACAAGTTTTGGGGACCTGTGAAATTTCAACTTTATCACAATAAACACCGATACTCACGAAAGCAGAGCGATCTGAAATCACAGGCTATATGATGATGCCATCTGATTAAGGCAATAACTGAGCAGAATTGGTATTTGTACAGATATTATTGGTGACTGTTCTATAATCAAGGACACTTGCTTATATACCCGAGTGGGAGTCTATGGTTATACCAAATCAGTACCTGATGTTGCCTCTTAAAAGGTTACAGACATCATAACTCAACACAAGTGATTGATGGAAACTTTGGAGACACACGGTGAGCTGAGCAGAAGATGCAGGCGATGCTATACTAAAGCTAAGAACAAGGAACTACCTGATCATCTGGCTCTGTCATAGGCACATGTTTTTATGAGTGTGTCTGTGTGCTTACACCACTTTGGCTGGCATGTAGAGCAGCACTGGAACCACAGGTGAGTCATCATTGCCGTAGATGATGAAGCCCATCTCCTTCAGTCTGGATCTGAAGTATTTGGTGTTCTCTGCCAGTTGGCGAATCCGTCTAATTCCTCCAATTAAAACAAAGACACCAGCAGATGTACATGAGTAAAGCACCTTTTTTCACTGAATTTCCCCTCTGTATTTCTACCGTGCCCTGTAGGGAAGGACATTAACTGTCAGTAGTAGCTAATGTACTGTGAGTCCTGTGCAGTGCCATCTCATTCTGAGTCCTGCACCTCCATCTGGGCCATTCCAGCCTCCTCTATGAAGTTGTTCATGATTACAGCTCAGCTGCAGCAGCAGATGGTTCAGTTTTGTCTGCCTGACAGCATGGTATATGCACTTGCATGTTGCCAGAGTGGGGGTCTCGCAAATTGGATATGATGGATTTTGCGCGGAATTAACGACTTTGGACTGCCACGAGAATGTAGCCGTGACATATAATGAATATGAATAATGCTTAAGTATCACACGCATTTCCTATAAATGCACGGTACTAGAAAATAAATCAAAGGCAGCAGAGGCGGCTTGTTCTGCTGACCCTCTGTGTTCCCGAACAATGCGAATCACTGGGGAGCCCGCTTGCTCTGTAGCTGCTGTGGAGTTTGGCATGGCCGGCCTTGGAACACAGCTCTGTTTCCCTCTGATTACCTGGGAACAGATTGGCAGTTCTTTCAAAGGGATGTAAGAGAGCACTTTAAATCCCCTTATCTCAGAAGAGGAAGAAGCAGAGAGAGAGAGAGAGAGGGAGAGAAAGGGGGGGAAAAAAAAAACATAACATTCGGACATCTGCCAAAAAAGCCCAGGCCCCATTTTGTAAATTGTTTCTCTCTGCTAAGATAGAGGGCACGGAGGTCAAAAACCTGCTGCCAGACACAGGACTCGGACGAGCAGGCGAGAACGTGTGGACGTTGCTGTCTGTCGGACTTGTGTGAAATTCAACATCAAAGGGAAAAGATGAAGAAGACAGAGGAGGACTTGGAGGAAGAGGAATAAAGACTTATGACACGAGGCTCTGTGAGGTTTCTTGTCACGGTGAGATTTTAAAATTGTTGTTTCGTTTTTTGTTCGATGGATACTGGGACTGATGTTTAGAAAAACTCCCTCCCCTCTATAAGACAGGTCAAGGCAGATTTTTTTCCCACAACAAATATTTCACTGGACTACGTCAGATACAAAGCACGTCTGCTTCGGAGCCAGATGAAAAAGTTACTCATCTCAGCAAAAAACTGCAGCATATACCTCGACCGCAACGCAGCAGGGTCTAGTCCTTGAAGTGATGACAGAAGCGTTTCATTTTGTTTGTCACGGCTGCCTAGCTTTGCCTCATGGCGCATGCTGTAAATACTGTAAATTTGGTATAACTCTAATGTGTAATCTGTCATTACTTCCTAGGCACTGGATGCACTAATGCTACTCCCGTTAGCACTCCTTCCATTACTAGAAGTACAGCTACAATAACTCAGAGAGAATTGCCCCGGTGGTATCGCGTCTGGTCTGGTAACGACCGCTTCCCCTGCCCTCGTGTCTGATGCCATTAGAGCAGCAACTTTTCAGAGCAGCGGCGTTCTCCACAACACACACGTGAAAATGATTTTCTCCACGTTAGGGTCACGTGTGCTCGGGGACTTCACGTCTCCCTGCTCCTTACCGCTGCAGACCCCTGTAATTGCTTCCACATTTTCTGACCGGGCAGCTGTTTGCATTTCCCTGCAGGTCTCACTGCTAATGCTAAAATCGGTCGTGTCCTCTGGATTCCGTTTGCTGTTGTTTCCATAAAAATTATATAAAGGTGTAGAAATTTTTATAAGGCAGACGTGTAAAGAACGTGTGACGAGTACGTACAAAAAAGACGTTATACCTACCCTCTGTGCTTCCATCTAGTCCCATGATGCACTTCATGGCACGTATTATCTGCTCAGTGGCAGGAGGGGACATGGCGGTGGCGTATACTGCACTGTGAGAATGTGCCCGCAGGTAGTCCACCAGCTCCTGCAACATGGGAGCAAGCACACGATCTAGAGAAATTCAGCTGCACAGCTATTCACAGAAAACAAAGCAACTGTTCTGAACCTCTTTTGTGACCCTGCAGTTATATTTGAACACCACTAGGGAGAGCTCATGTATAGTCAACACCTGAGAAGCAATTAAAATACTTCAAGTCATTTCTCTGTCACTGTGACTGTCTTGGCACTGACTGTAAAATAGCCCTGGATCCTTTCCTGCTCTCCACTCTGGGGTGGTGGAAGCCAACACATGAATATGAGAAAGAACCAAAGTCAAAATGAGCCAGAATGAGGTCTGTCGTGCTCATTATTCCTAAATGTCAGCAGGAGATTAATTCTGCTAGTGGCTGACAAGAGAAGAGGAGGATTTCAGGAAACCCATTTGGTCACGGGTCCCTAGAGCGTATGTGTGTAAGCGGCCTGAGGTTGGGGAGCTGTGATGGGCTGCTGCTCGGTGGCGAGCCGGGGTTGCGGGGTGATGACACGTAAGCCGGAGATGCTGTCTGGCCACCGCTTCCACTCACCACCATCTGTCCCTGCTGGGCGGTGGCTG
The DNA here is from genome assembly GCA_015108515.1 of Hemichromis elongatus. Classification (NCBI taxonomy): domain Eukaryota; kingdom Metazoa; phylum Chordata; class Actinopteri; order Cichliformes; family Cichlidae; genus Hemichromis; species Hemichromis elongatus. Next base: position 30,274 of record VUQR01030734.1, read on the forward strand.
CGGCTTCCTCAAGCGCACGAGGGGGAAAGGATTTCAGGGGAAGTGCTTGAATGCAGGATAAGAACCCTGAAACAACCTGACATCTGTTTTCGTTTAAGGCGGGAGATTTTCACAGCTTTGTGGTCCTGCAGGATTACGGTGCAACCAAGATAAACCGTTTAAGAGGACACGTCCAAAATTCATCTCATGCTTGGGGCACGGGCTGACAGCTCAGAGGGTTTCCTCAGCCGCACGGTGGCCACAGCACCGATGTGGGAATACATGTTCTCAAAGCCCCAGAGTAGAGGCGCTTCCAGAACAGCAAGCCCACTTGTACATAGTTGGAGCTTCAACAGATTTATTTAATAACCTAATTTCAATCTCATCCACATTTTCAGGGATGGGCTAATGAATAAAGACTCCTAAATACAAGTTTGCAGTGAAACAGAAATAGCTCTGGGTGTATTTATTGGAGTATTTATTTTTGGTACCCTCATAAAATAGCTACAATATGACTGTTTTCCAGAGCACATCTGCAGAGTCTTTTGTTGGTCAACCCAAATCCAGTTAATGTAGGACTTGGGGTATTTCACCACAACAACAAATACGTCAAATCTAAAGGTTCTCTCTCTCTTTTCCTGCCTTTTTTCCTTTAGGACTTTACTGCAGCCAGCTGTCACACCAGGCAGAGTGTTCATACTTCAAACATTATCATGCTTGTTAAAAGTCATCCTGTTAAATCTGGAGCGCAGTTCTGATGCCTGCCACAAGAAGGGGCTGGCCCTCTGCCAGCTTTACCTTCTTATTATGGCAGCGCAGGGCTGGGGGAAACTGACGGAGAAAGAAGGAAGGGTCCCTCTCTGAATACCTAATTCAAACAACATGCTCGTTTCCGTTGTTGCTTTCTAATCAACTGCCACAAAACCGGCGTGGTTATGTACCAAAGTGTACTATTTAATGGAGTAAAAAAAAAAAGAAAGCCTGGAGACGCAGCCTGGGGAACATTTGTGGGACATGTGAGGGCTAAGAGAGAAGGAGTGCGTATAATTGACTCCCATACATTCTTAATAAACAGCCCTGGCGCAGAATATAACATGCATCATAAAAATTTACATTTCAAATGCTAAATATTTGAAAATACTCTTGTGTGATGTTTAAACCTGCTCCAGAGCCAGAAGGGTTAATTGTGTTACACAATGCTTATCAGGTTATTTAAACCATGTCAGGATTTAAAAAGCCGGCTCATTTATTAGATTTTCTGTGACGCTAATTCACCCAAGGCTGTTGGGATTGTTTCAGTGCGATTAATCCCATCGGCTTATTTTCTTTAAAAAAAATGCGTCACGGCCCTATTTTGTCCGAGGAGTGTTATTTTAATTTTTTTTCTTTTGTAAAGCAACAAGTCTGCGGCAGTTCTTGCCTTCCACAAGATTGCTATGAAGTGGCGATGTGGAGGGAAATGAAAACAGCAATGATGGATCGTATTCTTTTGAGAAAGCCGGGGAGGCTGATAAATGTAACAACATGACTGCCGTGTTGACGATAGAGTCTTATCCGTCCAGTCTCCCTAAAAAGGGCAGAAAAGTGGCAAGTCTGGAGTGTCCTGGAAAGCCTATATACATTGGGTAGCAGCACTGAGGGACCTTGACTGCGTACATATTCCCTTGTATATAATCAAATCAAATCAAATCAAATGAGAGTAAATTTGTTAACCTTTCTCCCTGCGATATAGCCTCCAGATGCCCCGAAGCTCTTTGTAAAAGTCCCCATCATCACGTCCACATCAGCCGGGTTCACATTAAAAAGCTCGGTCACACCCCTCCCTGTTTGGCCCACTGCTCCGATGCTGTGGGCTTCATCCAGGTACAGGTACGCTTTATATTTCTTCTTCAGAGCGATGACTTCAGGCAGTCGCACCACTGAACCCTCCATGCTATTGGCAGAGAATCACACACACACAACGCATATGTTTCAAAAGGGATCAACATGGACACACACATTTAGCAAATTACAAACCAAACTGTTAAACTGATTAGCTTTAAAAGGAAAAGACTCTGACCCTGTACTAACCATATCCACAGCAGAGCATCTCTGCTACTACAAATGCATATTATATAATCTGACACGCCACAGTCTTCCAAGAATCTTTCCTGCTGGCCTCTTTCACTTTACTCCCACCTTTCTTCCATTTCTTCCTCCCCTCAGATGCAAACCTTTTAAGGCTACAAATAGACAGCATGAGTGATTATACGGCTGGGGAATGGAGCAATCCCAGACCTGCTCTGGTTGCTATGGCTGAGAACGTCTGCAGCCCAAATGACATAAGACAGGGTTTCACCAGGACCGATGTGGACATCAAAGGCAGACTCGGGATATAGCTAAAGTATGCGTACTCTTTATCCAAGCCTTTTGATGTTGCTGGGAGGTGATAGACGGAGCATTAGTTCTTTCTGTGCTTTGCTGAAAGGCGCCATTTCATTCTCATGTCTTAGACATTACTGTCTGACAAAGACAGTCTGAAGATGTGCAATTAGGTTGTCTTTCAAAGTACCAGGATTGTTGTGGAACTAATTACATTATATTAAGACCAGCTGATGGCCACATTTAAGGCTTTCTTCTTTTTTGATAAAAAAAAAAAAATTGACTTAAAACAAGTAATCTTCACAGCATCATATTTTACTTTAGGAGAACTGAAATGCAAGTGCAGCTGAGGGCAAAAAGGGGGAAGAAAGGAAAAGAGAAAATGGCCATGATAAACAGTCGGAGCTGGGGGTGTAGCCAAGTCAATCTGGCTCCATTTGGCCTTGATTTGGAGCTAATGAGCAGATGGAGAGGGTCACTAAGACTCAGGATAGCTCACTGGCGGGAGAGACGCACAATACCTTTCCCCTTTCTACGGTAATCAAATGGTACCCGACCATACTCACATGCACACACACCCATGCACATGCACACACACCCATGCACTTGCACACACACAGACAATCTATTATTCAAGAGGGCAGAAAAGGAAGCGATTGAAAAAGAGACCATAACCGGGACAGCTAAGCACAGGATCACCTCAGGTTATAAATTAAAATTTCTACTCAAATCGGGCTGTGCAAAACTCTCTGAAAGACCGCCTGGAAGCTCATAGTTACAAAGACTGATACAAGAGACCCGAGACACGTGTCTGCAAAAGCAGCTATATTATAAAGTGTGTGATGTGTAATGACGGCTGACCTGTAGATGCCTTCCACCATGATGAGGATCTTTTTCCAGGGCCTGTGTGTCCGAGGCTGTCCTGAGCAAACTGCTTCTTTTAGCATCTTCTCCAGACTCTGCATGTCTGACATATGTGCACACAAAACATCACATCAGAGGGAATAAGAGGAAGAGACACAGCAAAAGAAGACAAAGCCTAACAATGATAAAAAAGCATGCCGGAAGTACTAGTTTGGATATGTGTTATAACACAGCATACAGGATAACACTCCAGTGTTATAGCTTGTGACATCAATGCAAACATGAGAGTGGGAAGAAATCATTTCCATTGGGCCAGACAGTTATTTATTTATTTGCCAAAAACACCTTTCACAAACAACAGACCGGAAATACCTTTGCAGCGTAACGCTTACAAACACCTGAGATATCTAACTAGGTTAAATATGTGGCAATGATGTGCAATCTACATTGTTTTCATTACTAAAAATGTAACTTGGCAAAAACATTTCCCG
>VUQR01030734.1:33988-46835 GCA_015108515.1 Hemichromis elongatus
ACATTTCCCGGTCACTAAAAGTCAGTGATGACAATACTAATGACCCTTTGCTGCACACCAGCAGATGGCAGTATTAAACAGCTCCAGTTGTTATGAAAGTGTGTTATTCAAAGTATGACTGCAATCCAACCGTTTCCTGCTGAGGAGTAAGGAAAGCTGTCGTGGCTAATAATCTGTCATAGATGATTGATGCTCCTACTTGAAAACAAAAACAGGTTCACTTAAGAGGCAACAGATGCTCCGCTGCTAAAATTCCTTCTCGAGGCTTAGCAGAACAATGCCTCGGATGAGGAAAGCAGAAATGAAAAAAAAAAAACAGGAATTCACTGTGGCTTTCTGTCTGCACAGTCAAGAGTGAGCAAAAGATTATTTCACAGTGAAACACTGATATAAGATAAGCCACAGCGTGCTATGAGATACTGTATGACTGAGGATGGTTATCTTCAGCTTCGATCCATAAAATGATTCCACGTTATCTTATCTGTGCTCTCAGCTTCGGGGTACGCACACGCTACTGGCTTAATAAATAAAACATAAAAACATTTGATTATTCGAAGGAGTAGGAATACTATCTGTGCATTATGACTAAACAACGTGGTAGTTCTCCCGCACAGGTCTGACAAATCAGCTGGACAAACCAGTTTGTCTACTCTATAGCATGAATTCCAGCTCTGCTAAAAATAATCCTCGAGAGATTTCAGAGAGTACTTGCACCAATAAGTATCATTACAAAAAATACGAGTATGGAAACTGTTCATAAATCTTTTGTTGTGGCCAAATTGTCTGGCATAACCCTCTATGCAAATATTAGAAATAAAAGAGTTTCTGAGTGCCTAGTGCAGAAGGATTAGTAGCAGGGAGGGGTCAACAGCTCAGGTGCCTGAGGGCTCTTTGCCTTTAGACAGGCCTCTGGGATCTGCTTTGAGGACCCATAACCGACTCTGCTTGTACCTGTCAGGAAAAATTTGCTGCCAGAGGACTGGCTCATTTGTGCTGTCTGCTGAAAGGACAGGGATGTATCTAATGCAAGAACTGGATGTTGTACCATCCACTCTTGATATTTTTCCTCTTGACAATATACCGGAGAACAAAAAGTTTAAGTAAAGATGATGTTTTGTTTAGAAAAGAAAAACAACTCAAAACCTCCCCCAAACAACTTCACTATTTGGCTGCTTCTGCTGCTGCTGAATAAAACATAAGCGTGATTTCAAACCGAACCTATTGCATTAAACACAGAATGTAGGTCTTTCCTAAGGCAAATCCTGTACCACACAAAAAAAAGGAACCTGCTTTTCACAGCAGCACCAGTATTAGGTGAAGGAAACACCTGATACTGTGAGCAGAAGTGGCTGCAAACGATAACTGAAACTTTCTCAGCAGTCACTTTGATGACAAAGAGGCACAGAAGGCGGTGGTTAAATGTAAGAATAAAAAAAGAAAAAAAAAGTGTTGTTTTGTACTATGGTGCATAGACTATTTATGTACTACGTGACTGGACTCACTGTTGTGTTTGAACACCCGGATGGTTGCTCCTGACAGTCTGGCTCCCAAGATGAGAGAAGTGTGATTGAGCTCATCGCTTAGTATCAAACAACCCTGGAGAACAGCAAAGAGAAAAGACTTTATTTAAATTTCACAAGGTATGCTTTTGTGCTTTCGGGGTAATCGTTACACTACTGCAATGTTGAAATCAAACATTTCTAATCTACTGATCAAAATGCCTCTGTGAACACATTAAATGGGTATATGATATACAATTTTTCATTACTGATAAAATGGTAAAACTTGATCTGTTGATCTTTTCTTTTTAACCGAAGAATGCATGTTTAGAGAAAGGTTCGCACCTCTTCCCCTGCCCATAACCCAGGCCTCAATCATAATCGGGTCTGGTTGTGTGTGCTGCACGTTAGCAGTTTTTTTTTTACTTCTTTGATGTCTGATGAAGTTCTGACCCACAGACGCACTGCAATTTTCATAACCGACAGTACAGTACTTCATGTTCCTTAAAAAAAATCAGTATGCAAATTAATTCAGTTGTTCCACTGAAATTCTTTCTGGTGCATTAGCATATATATACGGCACAAGCTCTAAGCATTTGACTTCATTAGTCTGAATGAGTCTTGTAGAGGCTATGTTGACACTGTCTCAGTGACAGATCTGCTCGGTTTGGCCTGGGGTCCAGCCAGCCTGGTCCCTGGTCTACCAGCAGCTGTCACTCTAATGTTGCTCTGCCTGCACAGCAAGGCCTGTCCTGGCACAGCCTGTCCCTGTAGGATAGAGCTGGCAGTGAGGGTTGACCTCCAGCCTCTGCAGGGTTACTGTGGGGGCTGCAGCCTAAGGGGCTGCTACACCTCTTGAGCTGCATAAACGACCCTGTTCTCATCACTTAAACAGTCAACCTCCTTTTCCTCCTGTCCAGTCCAATCACAGATATTCATGCTGTGTGTTGCCCCTGGTAACCCGCAGGCCTCTGCATCGGCCGCTCTGGTGCACCAAGAGGCCAGAGGATGGGCAATCCCACCCTTGAGGAGTGCTCTTAACAAAATCTGCCCTTCCTTGTATATCTGACTGAAAGCAGCTATGTATGCCCAGAGCCTCGTCCTTTGGGCTACTGTAATGTGTAATTATGATTTTAATTAACAGCTGTGGGTCAGACTATTTGCAGTTTATTTGACTGTTCATTAATTGAGGCAATATCATAGAAGGGAAAATATCTAGACTGATATCTCCTACTTTGTGAAAATTACACTTGCAAAGATTTTCTATATAATGCTGAGTGTATAAAATGTTACATACCTTGCCCACAAGTGCTGGAATATTCATTGAGTTGGTGGCGAAACCCATGCCATAAGTCATAGCGGACTCGACTCCGAGGAAATGGGCCACAAGCTGTTCTAGCTCTTCATGGATGCTCAGGTTCCCTATATGACAGAAATCACAATAAGATGACTCAGCCCGACAAGATCACTGTACCTGTTGGCACATCTGGTAATCCTTTAGTCTCTAGGCTTTGACACCCAATCACAAGGTTTGTCAGAGATGAATGTCTCCTGATAAAAAAGTAAGAGACCCAGAAGCAAACGCCTAGATCAGCATCAGCGCATCTTGCTGTCTGGGGATCTGAGGAGATTTATAAAGATTCAAGATGGGGTAAATTTGTAATTTAGTTCAACTGCCGTATTTCATCCCGGGTAATATTAAGGGAGGTCTAGCGAGCACTGAAATGGTTCTGTTGTACATTTTCGGACTGATCCAGCTCAGGCGGCGATAACCCTGTGTGACAGGTGGGGACCAGAATTCATTTGGAAAATTGATCAGATTGCAATCTGTCACCTGATGCGGCATTTTTTCAATTTTGTGCAATAAAGTGGGATTTTCAGGTACCTGCCCTTGTGCTTATCTGATAAACAGAAGAATTGCTGTTATAATTGTGAGCTATGGGGAGAGAGGTGGGCAATAAAAGGTGCATGTACACTGAATTTTTTTTTTATCTCTGCTGTGTCGAGGCGATGTTGTATTGTGTGCAGCACAAAAACATTACAACATTTACTGTAATACTGCGTTGTAGTTATCAGGTGTTGCACACTGCATTAAAGCTCCTTTGTAAAGCAAACTGCTAATGAGTGTTTAGATAATACAATATATCACTACTGCATTAACATTTAAAAAACGGGGCATTAATTGCACACACTTGGAACACTAATCCATAACAGTCGGTAACCACAGAGAGCGAGCTTCAAACAGCCTGAATGTTTCAGGATGGACTGGAGAAATGGTTATTGAGTTATGTGTATAAAAAAAACATAACACAGAGAAGCAGTTCTGTCTTTATGGCGATTCTCATTCACTGCTTTCCGTCAAGCCTTGCGCCAATTCAGATCGATTCATACATTTCCTGGACCACTCAGGCTCACAGGCCCTGCCGGCATGCGCAGCTTCTTTTTTTGCATTGGCATTTGCTCTCTTAATAGAACATTTTACTGAGCCGTGGCTTTATAGGCGTGCCATGTCTTCTTATTGATATGTTAACCTCAGAAGGCCACTCTAGGTCCCCACTTTGCTTAAAATAAAACCTACGCCTTTTAAAAATTGGTCACCGTCCCTCTGAGTTACCATGGTCACCTTTGTGTCATCAAAGCTGGTTGATGAGAAGGCAGTGACAGCGAAGACTGTGCATGCAAATGTCATAGTTAAATCTGTTGCTTTTATTGGGAAATATATGACCGAGGCTTTTTTAAAGACAAGAATAAAGACAGAATACAAAAGTTAATCATTTCTCACACTAACCTTGAGTCAGTGGACCATTATAAAGTTAGTGTAGCATGTTTTAATATTTAAAGATGCACAACAGCCATGTGACACTAGTATACCAGAAGCTTTACTACCTTGTGTTTGGTAGATACAACCTGTATATTTTTATTCATCTGAATGTTTGACATTATTATCTATTAATGATTAAAGGAAAAGCAGTGCCAATGAGCTACCCATTAATGACTCTATGAATGTTTGACATGGGTGTTTATTTATAGGGTGTGCTTTCAGTGCACTTTGTGTCTACTTCTAAATGCCTTTTTGATAATAAACAAAGAAAAACACTCCCCGTGTGGGCTCGAAACATATCGTTAGTCATTTTTATTTAAATATCCGGCCAGTTCGTAGCTGGAAGTTTACCTAAGCGTTTAACTGCATTGCGTAAGATCCTTTAATATCGGAAAAGGTGAGATGCAAGATGAGATTAATTTAAATTAATGACCACAAAGACTGACAAGAGTGAAATCTAAAAAAAAAAAGAATTACGTGTCTAAATGATTTTTTTAATTACATTTTTTTTATTTTTTTTTATCAATTGCTGACAATTCAGTCAAAAGCAATCCTGACAATATGACTTTGAAGATTTTCCGCACGTCAACAGTAAAAACTGCTGTGTCGCTGATGGCATCACTAGTGCAACAGAGACGCTGGGATCTTTAATAATTTATGCGCAATAATGTCTCATGGGAAGAATGCTTGTTATTCGTTAAGCCTCCCGGTGAGCCAGCTAAAACACGCATTACAAACCCAGGCTAAAACTGTTGAATTTTGAAAGGGAAATAAACATATAAATAAATCACATAGATGAATAATGGATGGCGTGGAGTGTGTATGTGCCATCCATGTGTGTGTTTGTGTGTGTTTGTGTGTGTGTAGGGGTGGGGGGTAGGGTGCCTTTAGCTTGTAGTCATACTTGCACTCTGCCAAACGTACGCATAACTAACAATCAAATGTCCTTAAGTTCCTCTGATTTTCTCTCCTCTTGTCAAATTGCTGATATCCTCCAACGCTCAGTGACTCCGCTTGATTTGAGCGTGCATGTCAGCTAACCTACTGCTAGCCTCCTCTCTGCAGAAACAGCACATTGGTCTCTGAAGTGTCACGGCGCAAACCTCGCTGAGAGGTTTGCTTTGAGAGAGAGAAACACTTTTCTGCGTCGCCTGTTCCTCAAGCTCCGTAAAGTGTTTGGCGAATAAACACACAATTGGTGGCCAATCATTCGATTTCCTGGCTGAACTATTACAATTATAGAACATTACATCCACATAGCCACTTAAACACCATCAAATCCAGAATGAAGTTTAAAGGACTTTCATCAGATGCCACAGATCCCATTTACTTTTTGATCCGTGCTATTATAACACTTCCTTCACATCTATGTACAACATGTAGCTTTTTAATGCTTTATAATCTTAGGTTCCACAAGACTGTAGCCTCCCCCCCCCGAGCTTCCCACTTTGGAGCAATATATAATGATCTCAACGTATGCCCAAATGCTACATAATTTAGCCAAAGGTGAATAATTCATAGAACACTGAAGCCACTGGCAGATATTTAAATGTGCACGCCGTATGCAGGAAACCTGAAAAATGATGGTGACGAGTTTCATTTTCATTTGATACTCTGACCATTTAGCGTCTACAAGGCCTGACAGATCACTTTTTTTTTAAATAGAGGCACATATAAGATGTGAGGATAAAAAACACTACCATGTAGCTGTTATGTTTTTGTTGTATGGTGGACTATTTCTTTCCAAAATCAAATCAACTGCCCTTGTGAAACCAGCTCAAAGAGAGAAGTGACACAAAGCAAAGTGGCAATAGGTTTTTTTTTTTTTTTTTCATCCTTACAACAGAATCTTAACCACAAACTCACCGATTTCCTGTCTTGTGCTGCAAACACCAACCCCATACTGGTGCACTTTGTCTGCCACGGTTTTCAGGAAATCAGCATTGTTCTCAGCAAAGCCAAGGTAGTTATACGAGCCCATGTTGATAACATTGTGTATTGTCTTCCCGGTAAACCTGCAAGTGCACAAACATCAGGAATCAATTAGTTTGTCTGTTTATTTTCCAGATTCACACACGAGCCCAGAGAATGAATTACATATTAAATTTTCAAATAGTCATATTCATTTAAATATGCTATTTGCTAATCACAAACTCCACTTATTCTATTGATAAGGGTCTGCTAATGAGAAATGCAATTATAAAACATGTTTTTAAGACAGCAGTGGCACTGGTGTGGATGCAAAACCAGTAGTAATTGTGTATTGTTAAGTGCATAATACGTTTTTAGTCTCAATTAAGAGATTATCCTTCACTATAAAATTTATGATTGTCTGTGTGTGTAAACTGGGAACCTTTGTAAGATTTGATTGTAATCATTTCTTGAACCAAAGAAAGTTCAGGTAAACATCACACAAGTTCAAGAGTGCGCATGCCTATCGGATACGATCTGAGACGAAAACTAAGAAGAATTTTTCTTTTTTGTCATCTGACCTACTTCTTCTCAAACGTCACATAAACCTTTATATTGCTATGAAACCAGTCTAAACTATGCGCCACAGTACCACAGCTCTACTTTTTCTAGTCATATTAAACCTGTTTAAATATGTAATCCACATTTACGTCACACTCATAATGCCATATTTCTACCCTGTGGCTCCCTTCATACTCTTTTCCACACTATATTTCTCCAACCCTGTTCTGTAGCGAAGAGGAATATCAACTATGGCCCAGATTCTTTGGAGCGCCATATCATTGCTAGTGACAAATAACCATGTTTCCACCTTTGCAAACACCTTATAGAGGTTACCAAAGCCAATTAAATCTGGGATGTCCACTCTTTACTCTCAGAAGAAAGATGATCGTGTGCAAAAAGACTGTCTGGCGAGTTTTAAGCATTTTTAAGGCGAGTGGTATACACTGACAAGCCAAAACACTTTAAACCAGCATGCTATTAGTCTTTTGTATGCTGCCCAAAAAAAAGTCCACCCCACTGAGCGATGGACTCTACAAGACCTTGGCGGATGCCCTGTGGTATCTGGTGCTAGGATGCACCACATCCTTTCAGATTTTTTCCAGCAAATTACCCAAAACCCAGTGGGAGACAGCTCGCAAGCCTTGTCGTTTTGGAGGTGCTCCAACCCAGTCAGCTGGCCATAACAATTTGGCCCTTACTAAACTAACTCAGTTCTTCACACCTGTCCATGTATTTTAGACCTTGACATGTGCTTTTAACAGGACACACTGTTTTTCACCTTATCTGTGAGCGATTGTAATGATTCACCTCCTCCATGATACCTTTATGCTATTTACAGTGTGTCTATCACAGATCATTCGATTGCAGTACCTGAATGTCCAGTTGTAGTCATCAGATACCCTTTCCATCAGGTCAAAGACAGGTCCTGGTAGGCTGCATATGGGGCGGTTCCAGTTGTCTCGTACCCTCATGTAGAGGTTTCGAGTATAAAAGTTCTCAAAATCTTGATAAAGTGGGACAAAATCCTAAGGGGGAAAAGCATAAGCAGGATTCATTTAATAACTGGTACTGGGATCAAGCATTTTTGTGTTTTTATGTTCTCATTCTAGTCCAAGAAATCATTATTTATCCAGTGTCCAATGCTTAAGTATTTAACAAGATTATGTGAGACTTAGTCTTTATGGTATGCCCGTATGTCATATCATAAAGCGACTCCTGTCAAAAAACAGGGCAGAACTCCCTGATTATTTCTGCCAGCAGAAATAGTCACAGACATGACAGAACACTGCTTTAGATTTTTCTTAAAGGCTATTACCTTTTTAATAAGGCCTAGGCAAAAACAAATGTGACTACAACAATTATCCTAAGTCTAATTTCTGGATTTGGAAAATCAAATCTGTGGCAACACAAAGGCTCCTATGTGGTAACGCCAAAGCCTTATCTAAAATCTGAAGCACAGTAACAAAGAAGGCGCTCGAATCCTCTGAGATTTAATTAGATCTTCAACAGATATTCTCTGTGGTGTCCTGCCTCACTCATGGCAACGTTATAGTGTAGAGGAACACAGAGGATGAAAACAGAGGGAGAGCTTAAGGAAAAAAATTGACATAATTAGAGGAAAACAAAACGTACTGACACCACATGCATGTTACTCTACTCCAGCTGTCTGCATGGGTATTTGCGTCTGCATTTTGTGTGAAACCCTACAATATGCCTGTTTGTACTGTTTGCATGTGTAACCTACCTTCTGTTTCTCTCTTTCCTGGGCAATGTTGCACTTCTCCAAACCCACAGCTCTGAGGAAGTCTCTGAAGTAGCCAAACAGGGTGACAATGCCAAAGCCCATGTATGTTAGCACGGCAACGTACATGGGAGCCTGCTCAAAGGGCTCATGCTTGTGGCGTCTGGAGGCAACGCCGGTCTCCTGGCCATTTTTCTATACAACAAAAAGCCCACACAAACTGTTTTAGATTCTACACAAGAACACAGACACACACTTTGAGTCTATAGTTAACCTGCCAATTAACCTAAAAACACTGGCGTAGTCATCAGTAACACATAGATTACAAAAAAAACAAAAACCCTGGATGATCATCCACAGAAATTATAACTAGACAAAATTTTCTGGCAATGCTGAATTTGTTATAATAATATAACTATTATACTATTACATACTATATCTAATAGCTTTTTACTTTACAAAAAGAGTTCTGGCAGCTGACCCTTAAATCTGTGCCTAAAACTGGAGTCACAGGGATAAATATCATAAATGTTTTTGTTATGAAGAATACATTTCAAATAGATAAGATTCAGTTTATAGTGTTTGGTTTAATTACTTTGGTCTAACTAATGTTTAGCAATGTAATGCTGCTTTACCCTGTGGATACGCTTGTAAGCAAAATCGTGAAAGAACAAAGCAACGCCTGCATACGTCATACCAAAGGTATTCAGTAGAAGGTAGATAATTTGATTATGCCTCATTACATACATTTGCATATTAATGAGATATGTGCATATTGAAGTACTTCTTGTGCTGCTTTGTGGCAGGAAAATAGTAGCATAAGTTAAAAGGAAGGTTTACAAGATGGTAGTGAAAACTCATGTGATGTATGTTTTGGAGACGGTGGCACTGACAAAAAGACAGGAAACTGAGCTGGAGGTGGCAGAGTTGAAGAAGTTAGGATTTTCATTGATTTTCATTGAAGATTAGAAGTGAGTATATCAGAGAGGCAGCTTAGGATGAGCAGTTTGGACAGGCAAGCTTGAGATGGTTTGGATATGTGCAGATTAGAGACAGTAGAAACACTGGACAAATGATGTTAAATATGGAGGTGCCAGGCAGGAGGAAAAGAGGAAGACCACAAAGGAGGTTTATAGATGTAGTGAAGGAGGAGGGTTGAGTGCTGATGAGACCGCTAAAGGGAGCAGCTGGAAGAAGAAGGATTACTTCTCCTTCACTTTGTGTTTGTATTCAATTAAATTCGATTTTATTTATATAGGGAAAGTTTCAAGCCTAATCTTAGAAGTAGAGATGGTGTCTGTCTCCTGAATCCAAACTGGGAGCTGGTTCCACAGAAGAGGGACCTGAAAGCTAAAAGCTGCTCCTCACATTCTACTTTTAAATAAATACTCTAGGAACCACAAGTAAGCCTGCATGTGAGAACCAAGTGCTCTGTTAGGTTGATACTGTAAGCTAAATAAGATAAGATGGAGCCTGATTAATCAAGATGTATGTACGTGATGAGAAGGATTATAAATTTGATTCTGGATTTAACAGGGAGCCAATAAAGAGAGCCCAGTATAGGTTATTATGCTAAGCTAGTTATGAACTAGCATTCCTAATAACAAACTAGAGCAAGTATAGTAGGTGCATATGTGTGTGTGTGTGTGTCACGGGGGTTTTTGAAGGGCACAAGTCAACCAGAAAGTCTTGTTTTACATTGTAAAACCAACACACAGGCCTTGATAAAGAAATATGCCTGACAGCTAACCCACTACACCACAAGCATAGCACAGATATTTTACTTCAAGCAGCCACGTTTGCTTATGGTAGCTGTTGCATCTTAGTTATGTCAAGCTAAAAACATTTTTTAATTCTTTTATGCCATTTTAAGTGTGAAGAACTCTTAAGGCGGTGACTAAATACATAGAGGTAGTAGTGGAAATAGCTACAAAAAACTAGCAATCACAAAAATGATGCTAAGCCATAGCTTGTATACTGCACAGGGACATAGATTGTTTTTATGTAGGGTTATATAAACCGAACTTGTAAGGCAGTTAAAACTGTCCCAGTTATAAATTATTCAACTATTTAAGTAGGGTGACCATATTTTGATTTCCAAAAAAGAGGACACTTGACTTGCCATGAAGAACTTTAACAAAACTGTTTGCATAAAGAAAAATTTAACATTTTTCCACAATTTAAATGATGCCTTCTCTGCGTGGTTAATGACTCTTGAAACTAGAGAATGCATTTTCTGAAGAAACTGCAGCGTGGATGCTCATAGCTCAACGATTTAAAGATCAAAGGAATTCCGGTGCTAAGTTCCGACCACATCACGGAGGACGTGCGCCGGGATTGGCTGGCCGCTCAATCGACCAGCCAATCCCTGCCCCAAGTGACTCTCCCATTGAAATACATGGTAAAATTTTTGTTGAAGAAAGTGGAATAACTTAAAAAATATAAAAGTTAAAGACGAGAAAAGTATAAGCAGTCATGTCCAAAAGAAGAGGAATCTAACGGTGGTTGAACGGTCTCTCTACGTCGAATGGTGTCGGAGGAGATAGACGCCGAAAAACGTACGGAAAATGATATAATAATAATAATAATAATAATAATAATAATAATAATAATAAAGAAACAGAAGAACAATACTGAATTTTAAAAAGCCTAACTTACTCAGTAGAACTAACTTAGTTAACTAAGTTAACTCAGTTCCACCACCACTCAGTTAACTTAGTAGATGAATTTTCGCCTCGCACATTATTGTTTTCGCCTGCATATTATTATCTCAGCTTTTGGGAAAACAAACAAACCTCACTACTACTCAGCAACTGCAATTAAATTTCGTGCATATTATTATCTCAGCTTTGTATTATGTTTTTCTGTGTTCATGTGAGCAACAAGACCACCCGCACCTTTGTTTGACACACAAACGTATGTGCCAGCTCTGCACACGGTGCACTCCGCCTCCTATTTATGCCGACCGACCGTATGCGAAGAAATTTCTTTTGCAGTTCATTTGAAAAGGTCCACTTGCGCTTCGGCATCTTTTAAATATTACTAGGTGCGCAGCTACGCACCGTCTGTCCTGTCTGTCAGCGCAAAATAACCACTCGCAAAGCAGGCAGCAGTTAAGGTATGACGTAACGTATACGGGTCCCCTGTAGGCTCGTAAAACCCGGACATTTTTATCAATCTCAAAAATCCCCCCCGGAGTGGACATGTCCTTCAATATGTCACCTGTCTCGTTGAGATTGTCATTGTTATTGTTCTTAATAAAGTTCATTCAAAGTTAAAAAAAAAAAAAAAGTGGACATGTCCGGGGAAAAGAGGACTGTTGGTCACCCTAATTTAAGTAATATAGAAATTCCTTAAACCTTCACATGTAGTTGTCTCAGAGAAATCAGCTACATCTCACTCACCAACCTGCATCCTACACAAGCACAAATGCATTTTTAAACAAACACAAACGTGGCCCACATGTCGGCCTGAAGGCAAAGAAAATCTCCTTTCACTCAAAAGAGGTATCAGGGCGCGGTATAGCAGTATTATTATTGCTCTTTACACCGTCCATTGTTACATGTAGGGGAACTAAACACCACTCATGCTGCTGTGATATTTTACAGTTTATATCGATTGTAAACTAACCACTGGTACATTATTAAACTCATGGCACATTGTACATTATTAAACTATATGGCAGATTACAATTGCAATGACACAGTCATCCTGTTGCAATTGTGGGTGTTGCCTAACTTTTGTAGTGGTGTGACACTTTTTTTTTTTAGAAAGCGAACGCTTACAAAACACGCGACGTCATATTTGTCTTGTTTAGTAAAGAAGAGCACAAAAAAAAGCAAACTCCCTGTGTTATTTAACTATTGTGCGTTAAAACTCTTGCTACTGCTATAAATCCGGCCGTCACACTCACAGCAAATAAACTCAGCACGAAATAAAGCAAATCATTTTCATAAATACACTCCGATGACACACTGACATACCTCCTTGTGGTTATGATAGCCGTTTTTCCCGATATGTTCGCATTTCACTCCATTCTGTCTGAAGCATGGCTTTAGGTTGCCGTTAGCAGCAGTTGTTGCCATGTTCCTGAAAGCACGGGCTCAGCTCTGACTGACAGGTAGAACCGGTGTGCTGTGCCCAACTTCCAAAGGTGACTTCCTCCTTCTCTCTTGCGCCGGTTAAGCCTCTTTAGAAACGTTTCAGCTTGTACTCACGGCTTCTCCATAACAAAGTCACGCTTCCGATTACTTACTGTTTCGATTTTGTTTAAATGGGACAACTTCTTCTTTATTTTGTATAACCCCCCAA
>VUQR01030735.1:0-18258 GCA_015108515.1 Hemichromis elongatus
ACCTCGTGTGATTAGGTAGAGGATCAGTAGGGGGCCCATTGTCCCTCTATGAGGGACACTCCCACAAGGCTTAAATATGGGACTCCCCACCATTTGACTCTAGAACTGAAGAAGCTTCTCGGATGAGAGGTGAAACGTCTTCAAGCAACCTAAAGAAGTCCAGACGCCTTTTCCTTACAGCTCCTTAGACTACGATGACCTAGATGACTGAGAACCTTCACAGACAGAGCCCTTAACAGTTGATGGCAGGGAGTGCAATGTGGCATGGCCCACGGCTATCTCGACATGCACGCAAGTCTGTGGAAGTGAATTTGAAAGTCACTCATGTGCCAAGATCTGCCTTGTGTTCATTTACCCAAAGAATTCACCTGACAAGAAACTCAAGGCCTATGCCATCCTAGATGACCAAAGCAACAGGTCACTTGCAAAATCATTGGTTTTTGACATGCTTGGCATCACCAGGAACTCCTTTCCATATAAATTGAGAACCTGTGCGGGATTGGAGGAAGTGACAAGGAGGAGAGCTTTCAACTTCACTGTGGAATCGGCAGATTGCACGTCATGTCTTAAGCTCCCAACACTTATCGTGTGTGATATGCTACCTAACAATCGCAGTGAGATTCCCACAGCTGAAGCTGCTCGAAACCACAGCCACCTTCAGGAAATCGCAAATGAAATCCCGGATCTCGACCAGAGCATTCAGATCCTGCTGCTTATGGAAGGGATGTTATTCAAGCGCATAAAGTTTTTGACCAGCGCAATGGACCTCCAAATGCGCCATTTGCACAGAAGCTTGCTCTTGGATGGGGGATCATTTGGAATGTTTGCCTGGGTGGAGCTCACAAACCCAAACGTGCCAACATTTTTAAAACAAACATCTTAGACAAACGCCCAAGTAACTTCCTTCCATGCAAAAATGCCATTTGGGTAAAGGAAAGTTTCAAATCGCAAGGGTACCACAAGATTAATTCCCCAATGTGAACAAACTCTTTGATAGGAGAAACGGTTTTCAAACAAACACGTTTGGACTAGACCCTCTGCTACTCACAGGAGGAAAGAGCCTTTTTACAGATAATGGATAAAGAAGTCTACCAGGACAGTGCTAACAGTTGGGTTGCGCCACTACCCTTTCGTTCACCCAGGCCACGCTTGCTGAACAATAAGCAGCAAGCTATGCAACGCCTTACGTCGGTACGCCACATCCTGAACAAACGCCCTCAAGTAAAAGGTCAGTTTACAGACTATATGCAAACCTTGTTTGACAATGGCCACGCTGAGATAGCACCACCTCTCACTAAATAAGAGGAGTGCTGGTACCTCCCCTTCTTCGGAGTGTACCACCCGTGCAAATCCTGTTGATGCGACTCGGTGAAGAAAAGGTGGTAGTCACAGCCGATATCAAGCAAATGTTCCATTGCTTCGTGGTCAGGGAGGACCACCGGAACTTTTTGAGATTCCTCTGGCATCAAAACAACGACCGTACATGTCTTTGGCAACAGCCCGTCTCCCACGGTTGCAACTTACGGGCAGAAGGGCAGCAAGACATCACCACAAAAAATTTAGTGGAACGACATTTTTATGTAGATGATTGTTTCGTCTCCTTCCAATCAAGTGAAGAAGCCATCACTGTTATGCAAAATGCTCAAGACACTTTGGTTTCATCTAATCTGAGGCTACACAAGATTGCATCCAATGATATGAACGTAATGATGGCATTCCCAAAACACGATCTAGCCAAGGGTCTAAAAGCCGACATTCCACCTATGCAAAGAATCCTTGGAAAAAGCTGGGACATTGCAACAGACAAATCACGTTTCAAGTGTCCACTGCAGAGAAGCCCTACACCCGAAGAGGGGTACTTTTAGTTGTCAACAATTTGTTTGACCCTCTTGGGTTTGCAGCTCCAGTCAGCATCAAAGGCAGAGTTCTCCTTAGAGAACTTTCCACAGATATATGTCTATAGGACGATTCACTTCCAAAAAAGTTGCTTGAAGAGTGGAGTGCATGGAACTAGTCCCTGAAACATCTCGAAGGAGTCAGAATACCCAGAATGTACACCTCCATATCCTTCAGTGGTGCAGAAAAAATGGCGCTCTGTGTATTTAGTGACGCATCTATGAAAGCTTTCGCTGCTGTAGCTTACATCAAGCTCACAGATTCAAAGGGCAAAAACGAACTGGGATTCATGTTTGGCAAAGCTAAACTTGCACTGTAGCAAGAAATAACAATCCCCAGGCTTGAACTATGCGCAGCCGTTCTTGCTGTTGAGATTGCGGACATTATTACAGAGGAAATCAATGTTTCCTTCCATTTCACAAGATTTTTCACAGACAGCAGAGTGGTACTTGGATATATACAGAATGAATCCAGACAATTCTATGTCTATATGTAATTGCGTACAGAGGATTAGAAAATCATCCAGCCCAGAGCAGTGGAACTACGTTCCAACAGAGCTGAACCCTGCTGACATAGCCTCAAGATCAATCCCAGCTAGCACACGTTCATCAAGTACATGGCTCAAAGGACCAGATTACCTACTGAGATCAACCTCTGAAGTGACAGAACACACCTTTGATGTAGTCAACCCTGAATCAGATCCCGAGATCCATCCATTTACAACCAATGTTGCAGTTTCTTTCCTTGAACCAAGACCATTTGTGTCTTTCTCTATTTTGGGATCACTGTTGAGAGAGATAGCAAGGCTCATTCATATTGCAAGGTGCTACAAGAAGAGCACTCCCCGAAAAAAGTGTCAAGGCTGGCATACCTGCAAAAGTCTTAGTCCAGAAGACTACAGTAGAGCCAAGATAGTTATTCTGAGTGGTCTTCAACACGTGGTTTACCCTGACATCTTCACATGTCTTCGAGCCCAAAAGGATATTCCAAAACAGAGCCCTCTCAGAAAACTCTCTCCCTTTAAAGACAATGCAGACTGTCTCCGAGTTGGTGGTTTCACAAGCCTGCATGGAAAGCAACGAAGCACACCCTGTTATCATCCCAGGCAACCACCATTTGACTACTCTACTTATCTGACACTACCACCAACAGGTGCAGCACCAGGGGTGCCATTTCACAGAGGGAGCTATGAGATCGGCTGGCTTCTGGATTGTTGGCGGAAAACGCAGCAACAGTTCGGTCATTCATCACTGTGTTACTTGCCGCAAGCTCAGGTGGAACACAGAAACGCAAAAAATGTCAGACTTACCCATTGATCGTGTGAAAGTCTGCCCCCCGTTTTCATACGTCGGAGTTGACGTCTCTGGACCATGGACAGTAAGCTTGTGGAGAACAAGAGGAGGCCTTGCAAGCAGCAAACGCTGGGCCGTCATCTTCACCTGCTTGGGCATCAGGGCCATTCATGTTGAGGTCATCGAGACGATTGAGTCATCTATTTTTATCAATGCTCTGAGACAATTCATCTCCATCCGCGGAACAGTAACGCAGCTGAGGTCCAACTGTGGAACCAACTTTCTGGGAGCGTGCAAAGAACTTGGTATAACTTCAAAACACTGCAACAACCAAGAAATTCAAGACTTCTTATCTAAGAATGAATGCACATGGATCTTTAACCCTCCTCATAGCTCTCATATGGGAGAAAGTTGGGAGCGCATGATCGGCATCGTGAAGCGCATACTGGACTCTATGCTAACTGTCAACCCAGTTTGCCTGTTGATCCATGAGGTTCTTGTTATCCTTCTGGCAGAGGTAACAGCTATTGTAAACTCTCGACTGCTACTACCAGTCTCATCAGATCCAGATTCCCCCTTTCTTCTCACGCCTGCTACCCTCCTTACGCAGAAAACTAGATCGCCACCTACACCGCCCGGACACTTTGACAATAAGGATTTGTTTGGACGCCAATGGAAACACGTGCAACATCTTTCAAATGTCTTCTGGCACCGTTGGAAAACCTGCCAACACTCCAAGAATGAAGAAAATGGCAATTGGTGGGTCAAAATCTACAAAAGGGAGATCTAGTTCTTCTAAAGGTCACTCAAGCTAAAAGAAACCACTGGCCCATGGGGGTGGTTGTTGAGACCTTTCCTAGCCAAGACAGACATGTCAGAAAGATTCAGGTAAAGGTCGCTTCTGGAGGAACATCTAAAACTTTCTTAAGACCAGTAACAGAGACTGTACTCCTCCTGCGAAATACTAATAGAGACATTGATCCTTAAAGACAATGATGCCATCCAATAGATGTCAAACGGGGAGTGTGCTGGTGTAGTTCTTCCTCCCACCAGCAAAAGTCACTGCATTTCTGTCATGCCAAGTTTTGTTTTTTATTAGCTGTAGAGTTAGTAATGCAATACGCCTTTGAGAAAAGGCTGAGTCAGCATATTGTTCAGATTACATCTGCATCCATCTTCTTTGTTGTTTTACAGAAAGAATCGCTTGTGAGTATTTACGTTGAACAAGAGTTAAAGCAACTATATTTGTTATCATTTATGCACTTTTAAGGTTAAAGCTGTACTGTAGCCTGATTTAGTTTCTTTCTAATGTTAGCTAGTTTCTTCAACTGATTTGCATCATTGTGTGAATATATCCACTGATTGTTGCTTATTTCTTTCTGTTTTTAGTTTCACTCTGTTGATAATTGAAGGCAGCATCAATAAAAGGGACAATACACCTGTCAGTTGTCTTTATCTATCTATCTAGTTTATCTATCTACATAACTGTATCTAGTGTAGCAGTGAGGGCAGAATAGCACCTTTCAGTTGTTATTCCACTCCATGATTCTATAACAACATTCCACAATTCATTTACATTTCTTGGTTTTGCTTCAGAAACAGCATTTTTGATATCACCCCACAAGTTCTCGATTGGATTAACGTCCAGGGATTGGGCTGGCCACTCCATAACATTAACTTTGCTCATTTACTAGTGTGTTTGGGCTCATTTTCTTGTTGAAACAACCATCTCAAGGGCATGTCCTCTTCAGCATAAGGCAACATGACCTCTTCAAATATTCTGACATATGCAAACTGATTCATGATCCCTGGTAAGCGATAAATAGGCCCAACACCATAGTAGGAGAAACATGCCAAGATCATGATGCTTGCAGCACCATGCTTGACTGTCTTAACTGTGTACTGTGGCTTGAAATCAGAGTTTGGGGGTCATCTTACAAACTGTCTATGGCCCTTGGACCCAAAAAGAACAATTTTACTCTCATCAGTCCACAAAATATTCCTCCATTTCTCTTTAGGTCAGTTGATGTGTTCTTTGGCAAACTGTAACCTCTTCTGCACATGCCTTTTTTTTAACAGAGGATTCTTGCAAATAGATTAGCTTCACACAGGCGTCTTCTAACTGTCACAGTACTTACAGGTAACTCCAGATTGTCTTTTATCGTCCTGGAGGTGATCATAGGCTGAGCCTTTGCCATTCTGGTTATTCTTCGGTCCATTTTGATGGTTGTCTTCCGTTTTCTTCCACGTCTTTCTGGTTTTGTGCTCCATTTTAAGGCATTGGAGATCATTTTAACTGAACAGCCTATAATGTTTTGCACCTCTTTATAGGTTTTCCACCCTCCAATCAACTTTTTAATCAAAGTACACTTGTCACGGTCTGCGGAGGGCAGACCGAGTGTGTGTGTGTGGGGGGGGGGATCCAGGCACAGACAGACGAGGAGCAAGCAAGCCTTTATTTTGACTGACTAAAGTGGCAAAACAGGAAGCAACGAGGCAAAACAAAACTGGATTCTGAACAGGGAAAAACTAAAAACTAACACTTAAACAACTGGGAAGGCTAGACGGGGTGACTAAGAAGAATATGACTGGGACAACTATGAACAGGACTCAGTGCTGGAACATGAAAGAACTATGATCCTACGCGATAGGCAACATGAACATGACCAGCACGGAGTCCTGAAGCACGACATAACATGGGGATGTTACACAGACGACGCGACACTGAACAAGGGAGACTGAGGACTCAAATACACACATGAGGTGATCAGGAGAAGTGGAGACACATAAGGACACAGCTGACTCGAAAGAAACATAATGACACAGGGGAGAGTAAAACTAACTACATGAAAACAGAATGCAAGACCCTTTTCAAAATAAAACAGGAAACATTACGAGGCACAGACATGACTAACTAAACACAGAAAACTTGGGCATGAAAACATGACAGAACAAAACTATATAAACTGAAATGAAACTAGCCTCAACTGCCTGACAAAACATCACAAAAACTCAGAACACTGGATCATACGACCCAGGACCATGACACTACTTTTCCTATTCCTGCACTTCTCAATGGATAGTGGTAGCAACAGTAGCTTTCCCTGACTCATGGTACATGAGCACGCAGGGAGGGTAGTGGAGGGCTTGATTATGATAAGAGATTTGAGACATTGGGCAATCAAGTGCCAGTAATTAAAATACGAGTGGGCTGCTGTCAGTGTTTGGTAGGACTGATATCAAACAATAAATAGATTATTTGTGGAGAGAAGGCTTACTAATTAAAAAAAGTAAAATGGGTATAAGGGGGCGGATGTACAGGTGGATAATGGATTTTTTTAAGGTGAAGACAAATACAAGTGATGATTGGGGAGGTTTACTCTGAGAGGTTTCCAGTTGAAAACAGTACACCTCCGGGAAGCCATTTGTTATTTTCTTTAATGATAAATGATGTGTTTAATGATATTTAGGGTGGGATGGGGTGTTACGTTTTGCTGATGATGGGTTAAATGTTGAGTATATTGTAAGGAAACTGCAGGGAGCAATTGGAAAAGTTGAAGAGTGGTCATATAAGTGGGGTTTTAATTTCTCAGTTGATAAGACCAAGACAATGTTTTAAGAAGGAAAAGGGTTGGTGAGGATTTCAAGTTATATGGTCAAGAATTACAAAAAGTGAGTACATTTAAGTTTCTTGGATTGTGGTTTGATGAAAGGGTAACATGGGGTGTACACATTTAGAAAGTGGTGGATAAATGTAAAAAAGTATTAAATATAATGAGATGTTTAGTTGGGAGGGACTAGGGAGCAGATAGGAAGTCTTTGTGTAGCCTTTAATTCAGCAGCAGACACAACTCTGGTAAAGTTGGACCATATTCAGTATCAGGCACTAAGATTATGCACAGGTGCATTTAAAACAACCCCTACTGCAGCTTTACAGGTGGAGATGGGTGAGATGCCACTAGGAATGAGAAGAGAACAGCTAATATTTAATGGATACAGGAATAATTTACCTTTCTTTTGATGTAGGATGATTGTTATGGCCCAGCTCATTTGCCAATTTACATGAATTCCCAAAATAGAATGCAAGCATGATGAATACCACACCAACAACAGCAATCGCAAAAAGCTTTGAGTTTGTATAGGCAGACATCTGTTGATACACAGAAACACACATTATAGTTTTTTAATAAGCAAAGGCAAAATATTCTAAAGCCAAAATTGTGCAAATAGACAGTATTATTATTTAATTGTATTAATTGTCCACACAAAGGGATAGGTTAATTGAAAAATCTAAAACTGCCCATAGGTGTGAATGTGAGTGCGAATGATTCTCTGCCCCTGTGTGTCAGCCCTGCGACAGACTGGCGACCTGTCCAGGGTGTACCCTGCCTCTCACCCTATGACAGCTGGGAAAGGCTCCAGCAACTCCTGCGACCCTGAAAAGGATAAGCAGAAGCAAATGGATGGATAGTATTAATTGTTATATAAAACATGTTATGTCCCCAGTTACATCCTAGGTATTGCTGAACATGATAAAATGAACATGAACAAATATTTGCTTTTTTCCCCAGTATTTTCCTTTTCCTAAAAAAAATTCATTCTTCCTAAGTCTCTTAGTTGAAGCTGGTGTTATGCCAAAAAGTACATTTCAGTATTTTCCAAAACTGTAATTTGTCAAAGATGTCACTCATGAATCATCTTCTGGCTCACATTGACTATGGCAAATGCTTTAATTATTTTTTAAGTGACATATAGCTGTCCTTTGTTTCTGGGTAAAATGTCACACTGACATTAAAAATGTGTTTTTCCAAGAGAGATCTTTCCAATAAGAAAGCAGAAATTGCAATAAATATAAAATAACAGTAACATAATGAAAGTGGACAGGGCTGATTATAATTTAGATACAAAAGAATAGAGTCACAAAGATACTTGCAAAACAAGCAATTTCTTTATTTTCTTTATAAGCCCTTTGTAAATCCTGTTGACTACAGTCTTTTACCAATTTGAGCACATATAAAAAACTTGAAATCACATTTTTACAGTCTTTCACTTTTTGGCACAACCCATGTCTTTTCTTATACCACATGACCTTCTGCAGTGAGAAGGATTTATGGGATGTCAGAATTATCACCATCTGCTGGTGTTTAGACAGACTGCAACTTTAAGGCACATGCTTTAACTTCATTTTCGTTTTTCTTTTTTTTGCTTAGTTTGTTCAGTAATGAAAATAAATGACTGCAAAACAACTAAAAAGTTGTATGATAAAAATGATAATCACAATTATTTTTAATAAATACTGAGATCAGAATAATTTAATACAATTATCCATTGATTTTAGTGACAAGAGTGTTTTTATTATACTATGATATAATCATAATACTGCTTTTTCATCTTTATATTGGTAGAGACTTTGCATCAAAAAGGAATAGCTGTTGAACAATGGACCAAAACCTATCACTAAATTCTTTCAACAGGCCACTGCGTTCAACTTCACATTGTGGATCATTCCTAAATTAATCTTGACAAGTTGTAAGTCTTTGCAGATCAATAAAGATGTTTATACACCTGATCCACTTAAGTCTAACTGCCTTAGACAATACTCATCATATCATCCTCAATTTTAAGCACAAGTGTAGCCATAATAGCAAATTCATAGAATCTTAAAAAGAGGGCTATTGCCTTTACTTGCTGAGAATGCGCCATTCGTCATTGTTTACAATAGTTTGCTTCGAAATCCAGTTTTGAATATTGAAAATTCTATGCTTCAATGACTGAAAAACAAACCCATTGTGTTTGCTAACAAGGTGTGTTTTTCTTTTGTTCTTCTACCTGGTCTTCTTTTCCTATATTATTTCTATACTTCTGTTTTTATGCTACAAAATAAAAACATGTCACAACCCCTAAATTGACAAAAGCTAAGGATGTATGTATAATTTACACACCCAAAACTATTTGTATTTTTACTTTTTTCTCTGCTCAGAAGAAAAGGTGTGGATTGACAAGGAATATTTCAGGCACACCATTATATAAAGATAAAAAAAAGACAGAGAGAGCACAGCTACCTGAAGAAATACAATTTATATGTTGTAAAGATCCAGAAATTTTGTTTTAAGGTGAAACTTCAGGAAAGAGCCACTCTCTCTTGCTCGCCTCAGTGATGCGGCTTTTTGAATGTGTAGAGCTGGTCAGCCAGCATTTTCTGAAGCTCATTTTTACCCTGTTTGGACAGAACAGTTAACAAGCTGTCGAACAGGTGTACCTAATGAAATACACTGTCTTTTTTTTCCTTTTACCATCCCTGACAGGTGCATAATAAAACCGACTCATGAATATCTACATTTCCAGATACTGGGATTTTATACTTGGTGGTATGACAAAAGTATAGAAATTGCTTGGTCCTACCTCTTCTTCCTGTTGTTTATGGAGCCACAATAACTAAAAGATGATGAGGGCGTGAGGGAAAGCCGTTCTTGGAAATCTTGGAAAAACTTGTAAATGTAATCACTACAAAAGGTGCGTTCCTCTTCTTTTCAGTTAACTGGTGTCCCATTGGTCAATGATGGACATGGTAAGGACAAGGGGCGGAACCACTAAGCGTGGCTAAAAAAACAGCTGTCAAAAAGCTCAATGATTTGTGTCAGTACATCTACAGACCTCGATGCTTCACTGACAGAAAAAAGAAAATGACATGAGGCGAGACACCCAGAATCACCAAAGCAAACAGTTTTGACAAACAAACCTGCTGCTACATTTAAAGCACAAGTCAATATAGACTTTTTTAAGTCAATCATTCTTAATTTAGTTTCATGGGACAGTGAAACTGTGCAGTACAAGTTTTCTGAAAATAGGCACCTGAAATTTTGAGAATACTCTGTGTAAAGGTAGTGTCAGTGGTGTTTGTAAGTAAGAACAGCAAGAGAAAGAAAAATATGCTTGTGTGGGGTTATTGCCTTCTTGTTTTGAATGTTTCTGTTCACTATAAATTTGCAAGCCAACAGAGTTGGCCTGATATTTATTCATGAATTGAGAGGATTGGAACAGCAATAGAAGGAATAGCTCCAATTCAGAACTTTACCTTTTATAGATATTTTATTACTTTTATTTTTGCTTCATTGTGTCTATTTCATTTAATATTTTTGTAGTTTAAAAAAGAAATTGGTAAAATCTGGTCTGAAAAGCGAACACTAAAAAGGCTATTGGGGCTGCTTGAGCCACAGTAACTCCAAGTAACGCCAAGCCGAAGGCACAGGATGACTAACAGACTGGACAATTGGACAATGCTGGTCTCATCTGTGAAACATGACAGTATCATGGTTCAGGCATGTTTACTGTCTGGTCATTTAGGCCTTCTAATAGTTTCCTTAAATAAATGTAAAGATTCATTCATTTTGTTAAACAAGGTTTTCTTGGGGGGTATAGTCAAAAAACACTCTATTCATCTCATCCTATAATAAGAATACGTTAAATTATATGGAAAAAGAGTGAAAGATTTAGAAAACTCATTTTCCACTAGTCAGAAAAAATACTGGATACTGTCAATTATTTATATACAATTAGGTCATTACCCAGATATTGTAGCATAATCAAATTCCTTGATACTTTAAACCTCCCACACTTAACTGAGGATCAAATTCACAGCTTAAATCTTATCTCCAGAATAACTTTTTCTGCATTTTAGGTAGTGCACCTGCCGTTTTCTGTCTGTGTTGGTTTTTGTGCAGTGGTGGGACTAAGATCGGGTTTCTGGAAACCCCTGCTGGTAATCAGACACCTGTCTCTGATGAGCTTGTTTGAGCCCCTACGGAAGGTAGTGGCTAAGTGAAACCCAGTACCTCACCTCTGGGATTGTTCCTGTGAATTGCCATTGGATGGGAAAACTAGAAATGGGCAAAGCAAGGCTTTGTGAAAACCAAAACACTCAAAGCATTTGTGCAGGAAATGTATCAAGGCTTTGAAAAAATCTGAAACCCAACTCCACAGTGCCATCTCCTGGCAACTTTGGCTATTGCTGCATCTTGATAATGCTTTTGTATGGACCTCTGTCGATCACTTTTGCCTGTAAGCAAACTGGTGTGGGTCACAGGATGAGGGGAGACTGGATTTGATGTGTTTTAGTATGAGCCTCTTAAAACACTTCATGACAACAGCAGTAATTGCGACCAGTTTGTAGGCTGTCAGGGATGGGTTTCTTTTGCCAAGAATGATGATTGCAGACTTCAGGAAGGGTGGGATGTTGGCTTGTGCAAGGGATGTGTTGTGGAAATATAGATAACAGTGATTACAGCAGCTTCAAATAAAGACTTACAAAGTTAGCAAACAACATTTCCAAGGACAATGGACCCCTAATGATCCTCTACACACCTTGGCTCATGTGATTAGATAGAGGATCATTAGGGGGTCTGTTGTCCCTCTTGGGGGGGACACTCCCATAGGGCTTAAATCTGGGACCCTCCACCATTTGACCCTAGAACTGAAAATGCTTCTCGGATGAGAGGTGAAAGACTTCAAGCAACTTAAAGAAGTCCAGACACTTTTCTTTCCAAGCTCCTTTAGACTGCATTTGATATAGTTTATTAATCAATCATATTTTTTCAGTTCAAATTAATTGGAATATAGATATTTCATTCAGTTCAGGAACATTAATCACTCATTTGGTTTGATGATTATGTCGGAATAAATGAAAATAGTTCAGCCTGTCTCCACGCTCTATTCAGGTTGTCTGCAATGATTTTTTAAATCCTGCAGATGTCGCTATGAGAGACACAACAACACAGTGTCAATGAGGACACATACTCCAAGAGGCACCATCTAGTCACGTGACTGTATAATTTAAGTATGCCTCATATTTATGAAACACATGGTGAGCTGATCAGTTGCTCTAAACCCAGAGCACTTTGTTTAACATTTTAAGGAAATCACCGTGAAGGTCCAGAAACCTGAATGAATGAGCTTAGAACACACAGATAAAGAAATACAGTTTAACCCTCCGGTTGTGTGTGTAAACTGAACCCTATCTCCATGCGAACAATTACATTTTTTATTTATTTAGAAATTTTGGGGCCATAAATGGGCACCATTTTTTTCATAGCACCTTAAGGCTTGCAGAAAACTGATCAGAAAAAAAAAAAACATATTTATGATTATAACTGCATTTATTTATTTCTGATCAGAAAAAGAAACAGAACTTTGGTAACATCCGTATATGAGCCATGATCCCTTTAGCATCCACATGTAAACTTCTCCACCTGTATTAAGGGTAAAAGCCTAATAATTAAAAGCCTATATATTATCCATATAAGGAAATTAATATGATATTTAAAAAAAACAGTGGCAGTGTGCATGTATATTCTTAATCAGATTCACAATGTTGACAAATGTTGGTAGCCCTGGAGTGTTTTTCATTCCATCACACTCAACACAACACAAAAAAGGAAATAAACTCATAATGTTGAACAACGACAAGGTTAATGGAGGACGAATATATTTGTTTACCAAATCAGTAACACTGAGGCATGGAAGGATTTAAATCATGGGATTCAACATTCAAATCAACCAAACAAGTCATGCTGGATATCTATACTGATATTTACTGGGTACAACTTGTTAGGAATGAAGGAATGCCAAATCATTTGATCTAAATGAAAATGGTAGTGGCAGGGTAGTCTATTTTAAAGAAATTTCGCTAGTTTGTATGGCCCCCACATGCGTGTATGCATACCTGACAACATTGAGGCATGCTCCTGATCTGGGCCACAGCTTTCCTGAGCTCCTGGACAATCTTAATCACAACCTGGCGGTTGGATGGACTGAAACACAATTTCTCCAAAAGTTCTTTAGGATTTAGATCAGTTAAGCATGTTAGTGGTGTCAATGGTATCAGTTCCTTCATCTGTCAGGAAATGACTGCATGAAGCCCCCTCCGCTAGTTTGGTTTCAGGTTGAACCTGCTCTCATTTGTAAAAAGCGCACGGTGCCAGTGGTGGACCTGTAAGTTCTGGTATTGTATGACAAATACCAATGATGAAACAGTTGTCTGTAAGTGAGGGATTGGAAGTGAACCCTCTCAAAAGAACAGCAGAAAAACAATACCTCAACAGAACAAATAGGTTCAAAAAGAGTTTCTTCCCATAAGCAAACTAACCCTGAACAAACACCCCTAAGCAAAAAAGGTCAAGTTCAGTAACTAGAGACATCACATACTAATTATTTGACTGTTAAATCCATTTTCAGTATGTATATAGTGGAGTTTTTTAAAAATTCCAGTATTTTTATTATTTATTACAGTGTACATTTAAATGTTTCCTTCTATGACATTTTATTTATTTGCTCACATTGTTTACATGTAAGACATGTGTATCTCTGTGTGTTTGCTCATCACCATTGTTTTGCGATGCATTTGAAAACACAATTAAAATAAATATTAAAACAATGGTCTTAAACTAAAGTTTAAAAAAAGTTGTTTTAAGGTACAACTGTATCCTATCATACCATTTCAACAGCTAGTTGGGAGTGGCAGTCTGCAGCACAAGATCTCTAGAAAGTATTAAGTAAATATCCAGAATATTTAGTTGGGTTAACTCCCACTAAAAATGATCCAGTCCATCAAAATGCGACAATTTAGGTCAATTGAAATTCAGAGACTATCATGCATTACCACAAACATTGTTGTATTTCTTAAAGCTAAATATTTGGACACATGGAAATGTTAATAAATGAAATTTTATTCAGTTATTTAGTTTAACTGGTGAATGTTGTTTGAATCCAGTCAGGTCCAAAAGTGAATCTCTTCCACAGACTCCTATAGAATCTAACTTAACTTACAGCATAGGTACTGTAGTGCTGAGTTGATCAGCAGGTGACAAACAGAAAGTAAACAAACTACATAGTCTCGTTGATTTATGTTAAAATTAATCTGTCACTTCTCTAACGAATCAGTAGCAGGTCTGTGTATCATACTATCTTTGTGATAATATTAAGGTACTGCAGATACACCCACACATGCAGAGTGAATCAACCCAATTATCAGCTTGATAAGCAAATTAATGTGATCTTCCTCCCAAAACACCATAACAATGTTTTTTTCTATATCCAGTGTAGATATTCACTGTGTGCAGTAGTGTGTTTCTGTTTCCAGATACATTGAATGCAAAAGCTTATTTGCAATGGAGAGTTTAGGTCACAAAGTAGGTGCATTATTTCTGATGATGCACACAACCACACTCTGATATCTGAATACTAAATTTGAATGCTGGTGCTTTGCATCCTGCAGGCTTTCTGCAAAGATTTAAATGAGCTAAGGGAAAGAAGCAGAACTGTCAAGAAATTTAGTAAAGGGTGCAGATTGAGGCATTTGACATGGTTACTTTAACGATTTGATAGAGAAGCATAATCACCAGTCCTGAGTTTAAAAGGTTTCCTGCACCTATTGGCAAAGGTAAGAGCTGTGGTATGAAATTAGAGTTAATTTACTTTTCATAGTATTTACTACTACTACTAATAATAATAATACACTTTTTAAAAAATTTATAATATTTTATTAATAAAACCTTTGTGATTTCCAAGTGTATTGTTATAGTAGACTGAACAACTTAAATTGAACTTTGGTGATAAATGGTCCTGCTGATGTTTTATCACCTACTTATGTCAATCAAGTCAAATTGTTGTTTCCAAACATTTTTGATATACAGTACTCTAGAAGAATTGAGACACCCTTCCTTTCTTAAAATCTGCAAACACAGCTGGAAATGGAGTATATAGGAAATTTAAGTGTGTACAATTTTAGCAAACCTACACACACACACACAATTGGTGGACTTATTCGGAATTATGCAGTTAAATCTAGCCAAGAAAGGCACAATGACTAGATTTAAAAAAAAAAAAATAGATACTCCACAACAGTACTAGCCGTGTTTTTACTCAAGTAGTTTTTTTGGCAGGTTATATGGTCTAAAGACCAGATAAAATGGTGTGCTGTCAGGACAATATTTGTGATCAGTATATCTTTTTGGAATTAAACAATTGCTACTGCTCCTAGACTATTGGGTAAATTTTAATAAGACTAAATGTATTTTTCATGAACATGACTCCAAACTTCACTGACTTCTGAGTGGATTTTAAATCCCATTACTTTGTGCAATAAACCCAATACAGTATAACCCAGCTGGTTCATTTGTGCCGTCAGGTGCTTTCGAACAATTGATATTTAAAGTCCTTAATTGGATGTCTGCCACTGTGATGGTTACTAGAACCTGTGTGTGTGTGTGTGTGTGTGTGTGTGTGTGTGTGTGTGTGTGTGTGTGTATTCAATGTCAGGCTGCTTGCTGTAAACTATGATGTCAGCTTCTTGGCCCCTTCTCTGTAAGTAGACTCATCTCCTCTTGAGTTGAGACCCACCACAGTGTCTGCAAACTTTATAAGATGGTACAAATAGGTGTACAGTCATGTGTAAAGATAGCACAGTACTAAACTGAGCAAAAACTGTGTGGCGGTGGTGTAGGTGTAAGCATGGAAGAAAGATGAGAGCAAATTTTCTTTAATGCGTAAAGACATGGAATGATAATATAATATTCTAAACTATAATCAGTGAAAAGCATCTCTACAAAAGTTCCCTCTATATTCTATACTGTATGTGTTTTCTTACATATTTTGCAAAGCAGTGTGCATTGTTTGAGGTTGTTGAAATGGTTCCTTTTTGTTAACTAGTTAAGCACCCACACCCCCAGAACAGGGGACAAAAGGGAGGAGATCATGTTGAATTTATTTTGGGCATTTTATTTTCGATGAGGAAGCTCAGAAAACCCCTGGGTGCTTAACAGGTTAAATCTTGCATTCATGTGTCTTGACTTTGATAAACATGTAAAAACTTGCATTTTGTGTATTATCTGTCAGTGCACTTCAGGGCAGCTGTGGCTGCAGTGTAGCTTGCCATCACCAGTGTGTAAATGTGTGTATGAATGACTGAATATAGTGTAAAGCGCTTTGGGGTCCATAATGCCATTATCATTATGCCAGTGATGATTTCACTCATCTCCATTCTTTGTCTTCAAACTTTTTTGTTTCAGTCTTCACCTGTGGAAAATATAATGAGGAGGATGTGCGTTTTCATCCCCCTGCTGCTTTTCCTTTCTCCTGCGTATGGGTATCTGCTGACGTTTACACTTTACACTGGCTCTAATATGAAAACCTGGGAAAATGCACAGGCATTCTGCAGGGAGCACCACACTGACCTGGCCACAATTAGAAATGAGCAAGAAAATGTGATTTTCAGTGGCTATGGCTGGATTGGATTATATCGCGAGAGCGGATCAAATATATGGAAATGGTCCAGAGGAGATGAGCTGGCTAACTACACCAACTGGGACATTAATGGTAAGTTGCATCTGACTGCAACTTTAGAAGGAAAGTTTTTTTTAGATGTGTAATGGTTCACATTATCCTGAAAATAATAATTTTATGTCAGATGTAGATTTCATTTAAACGCTGTAGCACCAACATTATGCTCTCAGTTGCAGGACAGTAGGTCATAATTGCAGCTCTTTTTTGAAAATTGGTCAAGGTATCATCTGTGCTCTTTTTCTCTTGCTTCTTGCAGAACCAAAGAATAATACAAAATGTGCATTCAAGTTTACTGAAAAATGGAGGACCGACAATTGTGATGCCATGCATTCTTTCATGTGCTATGATGACCTGATTTTGGTGAAGGAGAATAAGACATGGGAGGAGGCATTCATACACTGTAGGTCTCTAGATGGAGTGAACACAGACGATCCAGTCTCATATTTGAACTATCGCTATGACTTGGCAACCCTGATCACTCCATATGACCACACGTATGCACGAGAGAGAGCATAAGAGGCTACCACCAATGAGGTTGTGCAGTTGTCTACATTTTATTTGTTTTGTTGAGAGACTCTAATTTATATGTTATATGTAAATATCTCCTCAATGTTGACAGGTGTGGACAGGCTTGTGCAACATTGCTGGTGAGTGGCTGTGGGTGAGTGGAAAACAGATGCAATATATGAATATCCCAAGTTGCCCGACTAACAGCTTCTGTGGCATCCTGGAGAAAAGAGGCACAACATTTTTCCAAACAGGAAACTGCCAGCTACGAAGGAACTTCTTCTGTTACAAAAGGCTTTAAACTCATTAGATTCCCTCAAGTACTGTACTTAATTTAAATTGAAGGAAATTGGATTTGTACCTTGATTTAACAGGAGTTAAGATGATAATGAATTGACCTTTTTATTTGTTTAATGGTATTAATACGAACAAAAACAAAAATACTATTCTTCCAAAAAACAGACATTTTCAAGTGATCATAAAAAAATTATATCATATTGTGATGGCTGCACTTACAGCCACACAGTGATAATATCCACCATATTGGTGTAGAGGTTTATAAATAACATTGCATCCACATTTATCTTTCTTTAAATATAGGAATTAATTTATAGGATAATAATTGGTTTTGGTTTAGAATTAATTCATATACCCACATGACACTGTATTCTAAAAGAAGTGCACACATTTTAGTTTACACTGTTAGGTATAATTTAATTTATGTTTTCTGAGATACCTTAGGTGCAGCTGCTCCAGTCCAGTGATTCTTCTTCTTCTTCTTCCTTGTGTTTAACGGCAGCCTGCATCCAAAAAAGTTTCACTACTGCCACCTTCTGGCTCTTATTCTTCCTTCACTCCTGATTCTTCAGATCCTCCTCATGAGACCAGTATTTCTCAAAAAACGAAAAACCGCCCCTTTCCCTTCACCATGACTTAACTGATCAACCACTTTCCCAAATGTAAGTTCCATTCCACCACTTATTTCAACCCTCATCACCCTCCTGTGACTTGCATACTTCCTACAGTGAATAAGCACATGCTCAACCGTCTCCATAACATTACACCAATCACACAACCCAGTTGGATGTTTCCCCATCCTAAAAAGACTACCATTCAGAAAACAATGACCTGTACGTATCCTGCTCATGATTACCTCCTCCTGCCTCTTAAATCCCCTCCACCTTTTAACGTCTATTGTGTTTTGTACCCTATATAGATGCCTCCCTTT
>VUQR01030736.1:0-10396 GCA_015108515.1 Hemichromis elongatus
TTATCTGTGTCAGCTGTGTTCCCCGTGTGCTTCCACTTCCCTGGTTAACCTTCTGTGTATTTATGTCCGCGTCTCTCTTAGTTCTGTGTCGCGTTCTCCCTCATCCTGGGCTGATCTCCTTGTGTCTCCCTGTGAGTTTGGTTACTATTTTCCCAGTTTAGTTTTAGTTTAGTTTTGAATGCCTGTTTTTCCGTTCCAGCAAATAAAGCTGAGATTTTGAGTTAATTCCCTGTGTCCGTGAGTTTGCGTTTGGGTCCTATTCCTGCCTGCCACACAGCCGAAACATGACAACGTGACTTCATGCTGGTCATAAACGTGTCCATCTCCTCCAGACCATAATTCTCAGGTTACAAACAAACTCACAAACAGATCACCAACACTGAGACCTCCACTCAAATACTCCTTGGGGAATATCCAATGAGCTGCGTGTCCCTTTGTCTCACTAACAGAGTTTAGGATGGGGAGGGGTCGGCCCTAAGTTTATGACACCTCTTGGGCCTTTATTTGCACAGGGCGATGTCAGTATGTCTCTACATTATTTTACCTTTTGTTTAACATATTTATCAGTAAATATTCATCAATATATATATATATATAAAATCTGGGAATAATCTAGTTCTTTAACCACTCTGTTCTTTCCTCTTTCAGACAAAAAAATCATCATGGCTGTGATCGGACAGAAGGTCACTCTGCCATGTCAAGCTCTAAACAAAAACAACCCCATCATAGCTGCAAAGTGGAGCAGAGCTGACCTGAAGCCAAAATATGTCCTTTTTTACCAGGACTACAAGCTTTATCCAGAATACCAGCATCCATCTTTTAAGAACCGGTTGGATCTGAAGGACACACAAATGAAAGATAAAGACGTGTCTTTGATTCTGAAGAATGTGACAATTAATGACACTGGA
The DNA here is from genome assembly GCA_015108515.1 of Hemichromis elongatus. Taxonomy (NCBI): domain Eukaryota; kingdom Metazoa; phylum Chordata; class Actinopteri; order Cichliformes; family Cichlidae; genus Hemichromis; species Hemichromis elongatus. The sequence goes on from VUQR01030736.1 coordinate 909, forward strand.
ACATACGAGTGTCATGTGGTCCAGAGAGGAGTGAACCGCAGGAAGAGAGCCAGTCTAGATAGTTACCCCATCAGCACCACCTACCTGACAGTTCTTATTCGAAGTGAGTTGGTAGAGTTCAGTTCGTTAGTATTGATGAAGCTGCTTCCTCGTTCTTGATGTCTGATGTTTTTGAGGAGAACAAAAGTCTAAAGCTTTGATCTTTATAGTTGGACTTTATACTTGTAGAAAAGAGGTGATTGACTTCTGTTCTTCCTAAATGGTCATAGTGACTGAGACAAAATAGGTAAAGGGCCACATATTAAAGATTTACATATAAAGCGTTGGGTCTTTTTCTTGGTTTGTATTTTTGTTTCTGTGATTGGCTACTGTAGTTATCAGTTAGTCCTTTAACCTCTCTGCTCTTTGTTGTTTCGTCTTTTAGGCGAGAAAACCATCACTGCTGAGCCTGGACAGAACATAACTCTGCCATGTCGAGCTCCAAACAGCATCATCATACCAGGTGTAGAGTGGAGCAGACATGACTTGAAGGCACAATATGTGCTTTGGTACTGGGAAAAACAGTTTGTTCCAGATTATCAGCATCCATCTTTTAAGAACCGGGTGGATCTGCAGGACAGACAGATGAAGGATGGAGACGTGTCATTGATTCTGAAGAATGTGACAACTGCTGATAGTGGAACATACGAGTGTTGCATCATCCAGGAACTGAGAGACGGTAGAAAGTTAGACATTTTAAAGACTGATCCCATCAGCATCTTCCACTTAAAAGTTATTCCACTAGGTAAGTCAGTCAAATTAATTTTGGCTTTGGACACATTCAGTTATTGTCCGAGGTGTTCAGTTGGGAGCCGAAAACCCTACACATAAAAAGATGTTGTCTGTCATTGGAGCTGAAGGTTGTTTATTTCTAAAAATATTGATGATGAGACTTTTTGTAAAGCAATTGGTCTTTGCAATGTGTTCAGCTCATACCTCACAGCTGTTTCTCACCTGCAGGTCAGCCAAGAGGACACAGAGAGGATGGGGCTCCTGGACTGAAAGTTGTTATTGTGCTTTCTTTGGTTTTTTTTGCAAGTATAATCTACCACATAAAAATGACACAAAAGACAGAAGGAGAAAAAAACAGCACAACACAACTACAGCCAAGTACCACGTTACAACCTTCTCTTTGTCCTACTCATCCCACCTTTCGTGGCAAAAAGCCAGATGCTCTGAAGACAGACTTGAGTTCACAGTGATGGGAATCCAGCAGGCGGTAGTGAGCTGCAAATTTCTCACACAGCCATAGTTTTCTTTTTTTAGCATCCTTGGGTTTTTTTTTTTTGGTTTTGATTGGCAATGTGTGGGGATGGCCATATTTAGTCTGTAAATAGTTAAAAATCAAGCAATATAAGAATATATTAAATTGTTTTAATTACAATGATCATCATTTCCCTTTGGTGGAAAACTAAAACCTCTGTGGAGGACTTAATTTTTTATCCAAGGAAAGTATGGGTCTTTGTGAAGGCTTTTCCATGTCATTTCCTAATCCGGTTTATTGTTTATTTCCCATAAAGCTTTAGTTGTTTAGTGCCAGAACAAAATTATTTAAACAAAAGAAAGGAAGGTTAAATCTATCACATCTTTCATCATGTGTAGCCGCTTCTCTTTTTGGGTGTTTTTTTAGCTCAGTGGTAACTTTATAACTTTTCTGTGCAAGCTTCTTTGTCGTTTTTTGCTTACTAATAATAAACAGTGATAATGTATTCGTGTCAAGTGTGATTTCATAACTCCAGCTGCAAGGTTTTTGATGGTCTGTGAGATATTATAAATTGCACACTTAAAACTGCATTTAAAAATGGATTTCTTTAAAGTTATGGAATAATAATAGAATAAACCAGTTATATGAACTATGGAGGACCACAAGAGTCACGCGCCTCAAAATAAAGAATTCTGTGCTTAAATAATGAATTGTAGAATAAATTCTGCATCTATAAATTCATTTTCAAATTTCAATTTAATAAACTTTTCGGCCTCAGGATTTACACTTAGCTCGACATGGATATGTGAAGAATGAAGGGACCCTGAGGTATAACGGAGAGGTGAGTGTGCGGCTGTTTCCTTAGTTTGACCACCTGTTGAAGGTAACGTGCTATCATGGCTAACGCTACCATGACCGCACTTAGCCCCGTTATTTGACGGTCATCTTAGCTTGAAAATTAAAATTTTACGTCACTGCTGTACGAGCTAGCCTGATGTGAACCATTCCAAATCCCTCTGGAATGGTTCACAGCTGAGTGTGAAGCGTTGGGAATGAGAATCAGCACCTCCAAATCAGAAGCCATGGTCCTTAGTGGGAAAAGTGTGGAGTGCCCACTGATTTGGGAAAATGATCCACTGTCAAAGCATAAAACAGCCTAACTTGTTCACAGGAGGGGGAAGGTGAGGAAATGAGGTCTGGGTGAGTCCAGAGGAGTAATGATCTGAAGTTCCAAACAGAGACAGCAGGGGGGACAAACTGAGTTTTACCAACTGTAGAGACGTGAGGAGAGGCCAGCGTCCAGGTGAGTGATATTATTGGGAGGATGAGAGTTTTCCAAGGAACCACTGAAGACACAAGAGAGCAGAGGTAAATACATGCAGTGTGAAAAACATGAACAAACATGGAGCCATGCATTAATGTAGGTTAGCAGACAATCTGACAAGGGCTGGTTGTAAAAGCTGGTCTTAAATACAGTGGGCTTAATTAGTCTCAAGTGGTGATCCTGAAAGGGAGGATAAAGAGTCCACCCAGAGAAGGAAAGCAGGGACTGTGGAAAATACTGTGACTCAACCAGACCATAACAGTTTTGGGTTGGGTCAAGCCACCTGACACAAAGAAAGCCTGACTAAAATGAATGCACCAACTTTGCATCCGCCTCAGCTGGCACATTTCAAAGAAGTATAACAGGAATGACAGCTCAGTTGACAGGTTTCCAGAAGACCGTATCCACATCCACAGCAAACAGTAATCCAGCCATTACACAGCTTGAGCAGCATAGGAGTGAAAAAGAATGATATTAAGACCAGGTCACATACATATTTATTGTAGAAAATGTTACAAGTAGCACAGCTTAAACACTGTGATATTAAAGCAGTGCTGTTAATTCTGCTAACCCATTACTATGAGAGTGATAATTTAGGATTTTCATTTGTGCTTAGAAACAAATATTCATTTATGCTTAGAGATATATAATTGTATGTATGTTGATAAAATGCCTTATTTAGGTCCACTAAAGCTCTGTGTGCACTTTGTGCACCATGAGACAGGAGGGCGTTCACTCCCTATGGTTGTTCTGGCATACCTCATACACATCTTAAGCTCATGGGAAGGTCGCATCTTGTCCTGTGATATATGGTATGGGAGAGCACATGCTCTCTATCTGGCCAGGTATAAGTGCTTATTGTTTATATGGACTGCTGTACTCCCAGGAGGCCCCTGGCACCAGCTATCTGGGGTGTCACTCAGAGGATCATATCTTGACCCACACACACACATAGACACACACCTGCACCCACACACAGACTCTGTTCACACACATGTCTGTGTGAAATGCTGCAGCCAGAGTACTGACAGGGACTAGAAAGAGAGAGCATATTCCTCCTGTATTGGCTTCTCTTCATTGGCTCCCTGTTAAATCCAGAATTGAATTCAAAATCCTGCTCCTCACCTACAAGGTCTTAAATAATCAGGCCCCATCTTATCTTAATGAACTTATCTTAATGAACTTTTACTGGTGGTTCTGCATATTTTTTTCCTGAATATATTGTCCGGTAAGTACTATGTTTGCATTGGGCTGTAATAATAATAAAACATTTTGGTAGTTATGTGTGTGAACAGTTGTACCATTAACCTGTCCTTTCTTTGTTGTTTTCTCAGCCAAGAAAATCATCACAGCTGCGTCTGGACACAATGTCACTCTGACATGTTGAGCTCCAAACGAGATCATCATAGTTGTGGAGAAGAGCTGGCCTGGAGTCAGATTATGTTCTTTTGTAACGGGACGGGGAGTTTGTTCCAGACAACCAGCATCCATCTTTTAAGAGCCGAGTGGATCAGCAGGACAGACAGATGAAGGATGGAAACGTGTCCTTGATTCTGAACAATGTGACGACTGCTGATAGTGGAAGATACGACTACGGTTTTATTTAAGGTATGAGTGACATCACATCAAGACCAGCTACCTGAGTGTTGATCCTCCAGGTGAGTGAGTAGAGTTGAGAGTGTGTGTGATCAGAGGTGAAGCTGATTCCTGGTTGTTGATGTTTGTTTCTAATGTTATATTTCTAATGTTATATTTTCTAATGTTATATTTCTAACTGTTATATAAAATACTGAATTCATAACTTATTTATTTATTTTATTTTACTTTAATTTATTTTTTCATTGACTGTTTGTGCTAAAATAATGTTGATGGAAGAATAAAATATCTCAGATTTGTTTTGTTTTTTTTTCATTTTAAATGTGGTATTTTAACACCATTGGCCACAAATAGTGTAGTTCCAGCCTCTGGATCTTGTCTTTCAACTTTTGGCAGTGCCATAACTGAGCATTAAATCCCTCAGGGAGTTGATTAGGATTTAGGATGTAAAGTTGTTCACAGGAAGACTCCATTGTCAGTACAAGATGTGAGGAAAAAACAAACTGACCAGGCTTAACCTACTATAATACAATAAATTACTTTTACCTCTTTCCACATGTGAAACCACAAAAAACAACTTCCTGTTGCTGACACCAATTAACTGTAGTCTTATTGTGATGAGACTTCTTACCACAATCTGCCCTAGTTTAGCTAACAGAAGTGTTCATGTTGTGAGAACGAGTTTGCTTTGTGCTCTGTGGTGAAGTTTCTCAGTGTGCATTAAAAGAAGATGGCAGCTATGTGGTCGTCTGCCTTCCATTTCTCATAAACACCCGCTGGTGCTTTCTGATCAGATGCTTTTCAGCAGAGATGGTTACTGTTTATAAAAGTTATCTTTTAATTTGCACATAACCCAGAATAAAAATGTGCTGGCACAGCTGCAGTGTTATAATAAAACGATAATGTCACCGTTGTACATGCACTAATTTAAGATATTCAAATAATGCACTTCCAAAAAAAAAAATTGAGTTATAAATTTGCCTTAAGACATATCCTGCGATCTGTGAAAAAAAAAAAAGTGAAACCTGTCAGGTTGAGTAGTTAACAAACAATATAATAATTTCTGAAAAATATTTGTTTAAGTAATAAACAAATAAATAAACATTTTCCTCTTGTTAAATTCACCTGCTTTTACTTACTACCTGTTGTACTGGTAAATTTTCAAATTAAACATTATTATTAATTTCATATAACGAAGTCAGCTTATGAGCATACATTTCCTAATTAGTCCCAGGGAAAGTAATTTGTTATACAAGTCATTAAGTTAGTGTAGCATTTCTCCATTTCATGATTATGACATGTAATGTCACATAATTACCAGTTAACCTGAGGCTACTGTCCCGCATGCTGACACAATTGCATTTTACATATTCAATATTTCTGTTTGTGTTTATGTATGAACACAAAAGTGGTTGATAGAAATGGAGGCCACAAAGTTGCAGCTCCAACTGCACATTACTTCCTTTGTTACCTGATGAAACTTAGGCTCTAGCTGTTGGACTCAACCTTGACATCAGTCTTGGTTGTTACCCAGTTTTGTGTTAACATGTACAAATGTTACTAGTGTTGTGTTAGCAGTTCTTTACATCCTCATCACAGATCATTTTCACTTCCTAATCCTATAACTGTCTTCTGTCTGTCGCCCCCTCCATTTTCTTGATTTTGACTCAATGGATCACAACCCAGTTTTCTAGGCAACCCATGAAAATTATTGATCGAATTGATTGAAATCCAGAACATTGGTTTCATTTACATTTCTTACAAGGAAACATTGTGGTCATCACTGATAATATCTCATTATCTAAAGCCTACATTACCTGTGGTCTGGGTGTCTGGGTCTGGTGATGTTATGTCTTTCTTGTGCCCCACGTCTTGTTACTTTTATCTCTGTGCTTCATATTCCTGCTGCTCCAGAGTCTGTCATTTTTCTATTTCTCAGTGTCAAGTCTGTATCTCAGTGTTATGCTTTTCCTGTTTCCCGCTTTTCATTTCTCCCTTGTCACTAAGTTCTCTATGTCTCCCCGGTCACTGTGATAAGCTTATTACAGTGGCTCAGCTATGCTCCAATCCCTCCATATTGTGGCCAATTACATGCGAGGATATAAGATAATATAATTATGTGAAAAACAGAGAGGGTGAAAGACGCGACAGTCAAGTGGAGCGTGCGTCTGTCCTCTCAGTACATGAGACAGTAGACAATGGTGAAGAGGGCTGTGCGAATGCATCGCAAAAACACATAAATATGGCTGACACCTGTAAATGAAGCAGCATCTGGCTGCTGTTTAAAGACTTTTTTGTCTCGGTCTCGGGTCTTGGTCTCATCTCGACTTTGTCTTGGTCTTGACTCGGTCTGTCTTGGTCTTGGTCTCTTTTTGGTCTCGATACCCTCTGATCTTGGTATTGTCTTGGTTTTGGTTTAGGCGGTCTTGACTACAAGACTAGATAAGCTGTTGTTAGAATTGATTTAATATTCCTTTTCTAGTATCAGCTGATGTTTGCTGGAGCCACAGCTGTAAAAGCTGCTGGTCATTATATCAGTTTGGACATGTGGTGAGAAGGAAACACGAAGATGAAACCAGGAGATGTCCTTACTGAATCATCAGAGCTGAAGAGGTGATGGAGAAACAGGTTTACCTTTTAGGTGACAAGAATGAGTTGAAGAGAAGTTATGAACTGATTCTGAGAGACAAATAACACCAGGATCCTTTTTTATGTAGCTGACAGCTGTCTCCTTTCACTTTTTAAAGATTGCCATATTAGAAAAAATATTTTGCCCTACCATGCTGTTTATTGATGTGGTAAATGAATAGTTTATTAAAATATCTCTAAATCTGCCATTTATTATTTTTATATTCAGTAATGATCAGGTCTCACCTCTAGCATTTTCTGTCTTAATTTCAGGTTTCCACCATGTGTTGTAGATTGTTCAGGAAGTTAACTTGACCAAGCAGTCTTTGGGTTTTTACTAAGTACTGTTTAGAATACCAGAATAAGGAGAATGTTGTAGGTTTAAGTTTATTAGATTGATACATATATACCAACAAGTGGGCTTTCATTCAAAGCCTTTATGGTTTTTCCTATAATACCTGGTGCTATAATACCTGGTGGCCAGTCTCTAGTCAAAATGCCCAGGCAAATTTTTTGTCCCAGATTCAAATTCAGAGAACTTTATTCATCCCCGAGGGGAAATTGAGACATGATACCCAGTCGACCGAAGAAAAGTACATGCAATACACAAACATGACATTGGGGAGACATGTCAGACTAGGTAGCACTGGCCTGTCAGCCACACAAGGAGTGACCCAAACCGCAGTAGGGAAAAACAATGAAAAGACACAACATGAAGTGAGAGGAGGAGAGAAAAAAATAACTCCACCCACACTGAGCTCCTAATGGGGGAACAATTTGAGAACAGAAAAAAACACCTCAGCACAAAAGCACATAACTGTTAATACACAGTAGAAACACATGGCAAGCAACAGGGGTGGGTGAAGTGTGAGAGACAGGTCCGTTGTAGACAGCACATCCGGTCCTGCAGCATATCTGTGCTGGTCCAGTCAACCCGCCATCTGCCTCGGGGAGGAAAAGCATCGAAGGTGTTTGGAACGGGAGAGGGGGGTGAGTGTGTGTCAGCGTATGTGTATTTGTGTGTATATGAGTATAGCTTAGACAGCCAGGCTAAGTAAACAATCTTCCAGCCGTCCCAGGTGGCCTTGGAGGAATCAGGGAGAAAGTCATTGATTCTCATTATCGCTGATAGGGAGAGAATTGCGGATGTTCTCCTCTGCGACATCCTTCGAGCTCTATTAGTGTTGGCCTTCAATCATCCAGCTAGCGCCTACAGAGTTGGTGAGGTAGCCGAAAAATAATTATAGATATGTTGTTTAGGATGAACAACTGTCATTTCCAGTTATCCTAATGTCCATCACTGGTTCGCAGTATCCATTTCCCGTTGAAGAGCTGTCAGCTTCTCCAAGCTCATTCCCATATTTCATTCATTATTAATGGTCTGTGCGCTAACAACTCTCCCCAGCGCTTCAATCATGTCAGCCAGCTTTTTGGAGCTTTGAACAGCTGCAACCGCTTTCTTCATTTTCCGATAAGCCAGGCCCAAGCCCGCTCCAATCAGCAAGAACCCAGTTATCATGGTTCTGAATAGGTAGATGTCTTCTATGTCCTCAATAGACAGTCCCGCCAGGCACACGACGTGTCACTTCTGCCACACATCCATCCACCAGGGAACGTCCCTACCAAACATAGGCTTCTCCTCAATTAAGCGTCCAGTTGGCCAAATCCATAATTTTTCTTTTGACAGCAAGGATGAGACAAATAGGCTTTCTGAGGCATAGAGTTAGATGAGACTAGACATAGAAGCAAGCAGTAAAGATAAGGTAGGGAGAGGGAAAAGATGCCACTGTCTCCATCAAGAGCCAAGCATGAAAAAAGTTCAGCCCTGTATCCAGCTCATCTGCAGATAGTACTAACATGTAAGCAAGCTAAAAGACTGGCATCCTTGCTGGGTATCCAGTTAGGGAAGCAATAAGAGAATTCTGAGTAAAACACAAGTTACTTACCTTAGTAACTAGTTACTTTGAAAGAAACTTGAAGTAACTGAGTTACTCTTGATAGAAGTAACTAATAATGTAACTAAGTTACTTATTTAAAGGAACTTACCCAACACTGGTAGTGATGAATGACAAACATAAGAACATGTGAGCAAGAGTGGATGGGATGTCCACAATATGAACCAAACTACAGCTCACTGACAGCAGAAGACTATTTACGAAAAAAACTATCTTTTCATCTGTGTGCACTGAATAATGTGTAGGTTATAACAGATAAAAGATATAATCAGTTTGATTTCAAAAGGTAATATGGTCTGGTTACATCTTAAAATTAATCTGTAAATAACATAGTAATAAATAATAATATTTACATGAATAAAGTTAGTACTCTTTAAAACCAATGAAAAAGCTGGTGCTCAGAGGAAGAGGGCGGGCTTTACTTGGTGTCAGTGACAGAATTGAAAAAAGCTCAAATGCATGAGAAGGACGATGAAGGAAACATCTGTGCTGCGTCTGCTCTGTAAGTAGAATCTCTGTGTTTGTTTGAATTCTTGTACTTTGACTGTCTGCTCTCCTGATAACTGATGATGGAGGAGAAGACATGAAAAACCAATCAGGCTGAATTCAAGTTCAAAACACCATGAGGACCAACTGCAGGTCTGAACTGACTCTTTATCTTTGCTCAGGAGTCGAGGAAACACAGCAGGCAGTGAAAAGATCAAATCATTCACTCATTATATGAACACAGCTGGACAGTGAG
>VUQR01030740.1:0-14940 GCA_015108515.1 Hemichromis elongatus
GTCCCTGTGCCTGAGAAATACGGACTTTAATGTAGGGACCATGTTCAACCTGTTTTGAATATAGTTATAAGGGTTTCTTTTTCTTTATATTGTTGTTTATTGCAACTGGTTATTGTGGCCTACTTAGTCTCATCAGTTATAACAGTTACAACAGTTTGTTCTTGCCTCCATGCCCCCATACACCATGAACTCAGAATTCTGACTTTTTTCTCAGAATTCTGACTTTAATCTCAGAATTCTTTTTCTTTTTTTCAAGTGGCCCTAATCCTCTTCCGTAGGTAAAAATGGCCGAACCCTTCATTGAAGATCTCTTGGACCACTGTGTGTGAGTAGTAGTGTCTGAAGCCTTTGTTTCCAAATGAGCATCAATAATAAGTACAGATTCTTAGATGCAACTTTATTCCTTGTTTGTTTTTTTTTACTTTTTGCCTACGAAATAATTTAACCCTTTCAAGCCAAGCGTACCATATTCGATACATGTTTTTCGTAAGTTTTTGAGACTTCTACATTATCAGCATGACTCTATTTTTTTTAGCCTAAAAAATGATGTAACTTGTATGACAAGTTTTTAATGACTGTTTTGCCAATAAATGGCCTATGTAGCAAAAATGATACAAATTTGAACTCATATGCAGATTAAAATTAGATATATACGTTCAAGTTTTAAAGGGTTAAGAACAATTTAATATTATAAGCACTAATATATTAGTGCTTATAGATATATATATATATATACATATATATATGTATATATATATATGTATACATATGTATATATTGGATCAAACCCTGGTAGACTGAGCCTATATTTGATTTGTTTTTGCTTTGCGTCTTTACCATTACACAGTTTTGGGGCTGCAGTCGAAAAAATAAAAACTAAAGTCGTCTTATGAAAATTTAGAGATTATTTAATAGAAAGCAGGTTATAATCATGATTCAGTAAAAGGACTAGATGTTATAGTCCCTGACAATGCATTGCTTTAAATGGCAAGAATCTTGAGGGATGGCTGTTATAAGGAAAGGCAGCCCAGAAACTTTACCAGCAGCACACACCGTTGTGTGACTCAACTTTCAATCTTTTACCCAAGCTTTTATGTCTTAATGAGAAAGTTCTGATCATGATAAGTCTGTTAACATTCCCAACTGGCATCTTTCTGCTCTGAAATCGGCTCAGGGGACCTCTAGGGCAAAGTGATCCCGCGTTTCTCTGAATTTTACACTTACACAATGCCTGGATTTCCAGGAGACTTCCAGAAAACAATTCTTGAATGCTCTCTAGGGTTTTCACATAACTTGAGAAACTTTAAAAGGATAAAAAAAAAAAATATGGTGTTGTGTTTTAATTTCATGGGTGGTATGTGGTAAAAAAAAATAAAAGATGAATGTGATTATGCTATGAAATAACATCTGTGTCTTAGAAACCAAATATGTTATGTAGAAACTGCTCGCAGGCCCCGCTAGTACAGAGACTTTTCACCATGAACAGAAGAAAAACAGCTTGACTGGTTTAAACTTGCAAGCAAGGGAGCTGCTGGCCAGCTGGCCAGCCGGTGGACCAGCTGGAGCAGCACCTCTGCTCTCACCTCACAACGACTCCAACTTTGCCAACTGATGACAACTATCATCAAATCACTCTAACATCTATAAATGTTTGATAAAGATCCAGAATGCACAGAAGATAGAGCAGGTCATCTACCAACTGGAAGGTTGATGGTTCAATCTCTACTTTACCAGTTTCCCCTAAAACATTTGGGCAAGATACTGAATTCTAACTTACTTTCACCAGAGTACAAACGTGTGAATGTTTGACAGAAACCATTAAAGGAGTTATATAAAGCTTTTTCACTGCTTGAGTATAAAAGTATAAAAGAACTGGTCCAATTGCCACTTTTCAGATTTTTCATATAGAAAATACATAATGAAAAACGTCTGTGAAGGTTCTCAGTCATCCAGGTCATCGTAGTCTAAGGAGCTGTAAGGAAAAGGCGTCTGGACTTCTTTAGGTTGCTTGAAGACATTTCACCTCTCATCCAAGAAGCTTCTTCAGTTCACTCACATCCTGGGCCATCTGTCCTCTGGAATTCACATGATAGGGTGAGGCCAGGTTTCACAATGAGTTCACCTGAAACCTGAGACCCGCACCCGTTTTCACACCTCGTGTGATTAGGCAGAGGATCAGTAGGGGGCCCATTGTCCCTCTACGAGGGACACTCCCACAAGGCTTAAATATGGGACTCTCCACCATTTGACCCTTGAACTGAAGAAGCTTCTCGGATGAGAGGTGAAACGTCTTCAAGCAACCTAAAGAAGTCCAGACGCCTTTTCCTTACAGCTCCTTAGACCATAATGAAAAACAAACTGAAATTGATTCTGTTTATATTTTTCACAGTTTCTTTCTGTCCATAAAACCTCTTAATCTTGTAAGTACTACATTAAATGCATTAAAAAAAAGAGTTCCCTTAATCACTCTAACATGCTGCCTAGCCGAACAATACAAATCCTTTTCATCTTGCTTTAATCCAGTCTCACATGCAACTCATCACAAGCCGTTTCCTCTGCCTTTCCACTCCTGGCTTTCTGTACAGCTAGCAGTTCTATTTACTTTCTTTATCTTCGTGACTATTGCTCTTTTTATTTTCCTTTGCATACTTTTCCATTTTCCACATTCCACGTCCAGATCTCTTTGTCCTCTTTCCTCTGTCCAGTGGATACACCAAACACCGCCTTGGCAGTTTCCCTCTGCAGTACAGCTGTACTTTCCCAGCCATCTGGTAACTCTTCCCTACCTTCCTAAGCCTGTTTTAAGTCCTCCCTGAATTCTGAACCACATTTTTTTGTCTTCGGCTACCATATTTATTTGCCTCTGGCTTCACTCACTTCTGGGTTTCCGAAGCCATCCTACAGACTTCCATCTGATGCTGCCTAGGTACATTCACCCCTCACACCGCCTTACAATCTCATATCTCTTTCAAATTGCACCCAGTCACTTGTAACCATTGACTGGGTGTCTGGGTTGCAGTGTCCTTTCATATTGTTCATATATTAGTCTTTGAAATTTTAAGAACATGAATAGCAAGGCACAATACTTGTTTCCTTAGCAATACAAATTTAAAAAATCAAACAGTTTAGAAAAAACTAAGATCTTGTCTGTGTCTCTAACCAATTGCACAGCAACTACTAATTTGCATTGCTTTTCTCCAACACCAGAAAAACCATAAGAGTGATAGAAAAGCCGAATAGAGAAGCCAATGTTCAATTAATTAATTGAAAATAAATGAAGGAACGATTTTAAATGTCAGGATAAAGTCTGTATCACTAATTTGACTTTCGAATATGTGTACATATTTGACCTTTTTTAAATTAATTTGAGCCCAGTCTAAAATAAATTGAATTTATCAGTGGATTAATATATTTAAAAATATTTATTTTTAGCTGTCGTTTTTATTGTTCATGAATTTATCACAACATTAATTCCTTTAATAATAGAAAAAAAGTGTAAATGAATCTACTAATGAATATTTAATTGCCCAATAAACTATCAATTGTTTATTTCAATGCCCGCGAGTCTGTTGGTCCTCCATACCCATAGAGGGCGAAATCTCAACAGCGCCTGACTGATAAAGTCCCAAAGGTCTCGCAGAGTCCAGATGTCGCGATAGCTGGTTGGAGTTGGATTCAAATTGTGGCGCTTTGACTGCTCGTTAACAAGGTATATTTAATCCTTGTTTTGTTGTCAGTTTTTCATATTAAAATCTTAGATTGTGTGGATGAATACAAGCAGGAGCTGCTAGCTATCTTGACGTGACTTGTTGACCTTTTGTGGCCGATACTGTACGCTTTTACTATGCTGTAGCTGTTGTGTTTTGTCCTTCTGGACATTTACTCTTACTATTAAACGTATTAACGGCAAGACGTTAGCTTCTGATTAATTGGAAATAAGGAAATTAAGGCTGTATAGCACTGTCTTACATAGTAAACGAGAACACGGTATAAACGTTAACATAAATGGCTGCATTCATATATGCCTTTCGTGGAACAGACTGCAGATTATTTTTGTGTCCCTTTTGTTTCTGAGTTGGGCTGTGGAGTGTCAAAAATAAAACTCTACATTATACTGAAAATAAAGTAGGATCCCAGCTTAACAGGAACAAACCTGTATTACACTGACACACAGGTTAGTACTTTGTGTGACTTCCAGTTAGCCTCACGGCATGACAGTTGTTATAAACCGATCTGTGAACTCTCAGATTTTAAAAGCTGCATCTGTTTGCATGTGTTCATCAGACTCTACATGCAAACGAACTGACAGAGAAACTGAAAAACGATAGATAAAATAAAAGTCACAAGGTGATGTCAAATAATTCAGCAGCACGTGTAACAGAGCATGACTGATATTGATTTGTTTAGACTGACACCAAAATTTGGGGATTCATCAAATTATATATATTTTTAGCTTTCAGACACATTATAAGTCCTTGCTACGATACTATGACAATGCAGTTTAATATTGTTTAATGTTGTTTAATGATCACAAGATGGTTACTGCCGCGCTGGATCAGCTGATTGTTGTGTTTGTGGCGTTTTCCAATGTTCGTTGTCAACATGGAAGTTGCAGAGTGCCCTTGGACATTTGTTATTACGACAATATAAGAACGGAGACACTGAGCAGCTCCAGTCTCATAGCACAGTCATTGTGAGCACCTGGAAATCCATTTGTTCAAAGAACGTGCGTGCTTTGACAGCATTTAGGACACAGATGTTAAACTGCTGAGCTCCCAGGCTTCTTCAGTAAAGGCTGAAGCACACAGCATATTTTAACACACATTTCTGTGTCCTTCCATATACAGATGGCAGCAGAAGAAGAGATCAAGGTACTGAGGATCCAGCTCAGAGAGAAGGAGGAGCAGGTTCATCAGGCTGCTCAAGCAGGCCTGGATCTCCTCAACCAGCAGATGGAGCTGCAGAGCCGACTGGATGAACAAAGAGTAGAGATGACCAATGCGCTTGAGGTCTGCTCTTACACAAATAAAGAGCTCCAGTAAATTGTGCCATGATTCCTCTGCAAATGTCGTTGTTTTTCCGCCCTGTTGGTCATCCAACCTAAGGCTATGTCCACACGTACACGGGTATTTTTGAAAATGGAGATTTTTCATCTTCGTTTTTAAAAAATATTGCCATCCACATGTAAACGCAGAAGTAAAAACGAAGTCAAACACTGTCAAGAGCATGACAATTCCTAAGAAATGTTGGCCAATCAGAAGTGTAGAAGCCTGTGAGGGAAAGAGTAGACAGGGTTTGTGCCCTCATTAAACCTTTGGTACTTCTGAAAAGGCAGCTAATTTTCTGTTACCGGTACTTGTCAAATGTTAAATGTTAAAAACTAAAGACAGCATTTTGACTCGTGTAGGCTCACAGCTTAGGAATGAACAAAATGCATACAGCATACGAAAATGTAATTTTAAACAATTAAATTTATTTAAAACCAATGTCGGGGTTTGGGTTGTGAGAGCATCTGTGTTGAATGTAGAAGCCACAAAGTTCACTCTGATGCCTCTGTCTTGGTAAAAGGAGGGACAGAAACTGTGTGTGTATATGTTAGTGTGTCCAAGCTGCAGATAGTAAGACTAACAGCAACACTATTTTGTCTCTATCTGCAGAAATTCATCTCGCGTAGACAATAACATGACCCGCAGCGTGACGTCAAAAAAGGTGCACACCTTTGACGTTGCGTGAGTACATCTATGTTTTCCTCGTCCACGCCTAAACACAAAAGTTTTTGAAAATCTCCACCCTGGCAGAAGTTTTTAAAAATCTCCATTTTCAGTGATTCAAAACGCCATTCACGTGTGGACGAAAGGTCCAAACGCATAGAAGAAGCTGCATTTTCCAAAATACCCATGTACGTGTGGACGTAGCCTAACGTTATCATTGTTTCAGACTTTTCCACCTGTCTTTGTATGATGTGTGTGCCACAGGCTCTCGAGCAAGACAAGTACTCGTTGCAGAAGGAAGTGGAGCTGAAAACTCGGATGCTGGAATCACTACAGTCTGACTTTGACTGTGTGAAGAATCAGCAGAAACGCCACCTTCAAGAACAACAAGAACATCTGGAGAGGGCTCATAGCATGGCACTCAGTGAGCTTCACAACAAGGTACAACAGCACGTGGTCTCATCTGGTCTGAGGCCTGTACCAATGAGTGAAATTAGGTATAGGGAGCTATGTTGAGTGTACAGATTTGTCAGAGCACTATGGTAGCCTACACTCACCAATAAAAGCCCAGATTCTTGAGTGGCCATTAAAGCAGTAAGATACTTGATTAGGTGTACCATGCTGCTACTGCTTTCAGAGCTGCCTTAATTCTTTGTGAGGCTGGAAACACAATTCAGAGAATCTGGTCCATATTGAAATGATGGAGTTACACAGTTGCTACATATTTGTTGGCAGCACACACATGATGCAAATTTCCCACTCCAGGAAATCTCTAAGGCGCTCCGAGTATGAGTACAGTGATTGTCCCGTTGTAGAAACCAGTTTGAGATGATTTGAGCTTTGTGGCATTGTGCATTGTCCTGCTGGAAGCAGCCATACAGACACTGGTCAGCAATAATAATCAGATATGCTGTAGGATTCAGACGATGCTCAGGTAATGCAAATGAGCTCAGAGTGTGCCAAGAAAATATCAAATATAAAAATATCTGCTGTGTTCCAACCTGTGATTGTGCTTTCTGGTGTCTCAGATCCTGAGGTTACAGTCTGCTCTAGAGGAGTCCCAGCTGAATGAGAAACAGCTGAAACACAAGCTGGAAATGCAGACCGAGACGCTGAATAGCAAGATGGAGGAGCTCCGAGCTGTAAATGAACACACACAGAGTTCTATGACGTCGGAGATGTTGGAGGTCCAGATGAAGATCACAGAGCTGGAGAACATTAAAGTGAGTGACTTACAAAGGAAGCTTCTACAGAAAGCTCATTCTCACAAAGGCAGCGTGATAGTAGAGACCATCCTGGAGCTGAGCTGTGAGCTAGCTGCAGTCGAAGAAAACAGTTCCTCTGTTAAGCTATTCACAGAAAGGATTCTTTGTTTTCAGTTAGCAGTCATAATTTAAGAGACAAGCTGCTTAGTTTTTCCAGATGTTTTTGGTCCTTTGAGCACCACAAAGCGCGTACCACCTATTTCAAATGTATTTAATTGAAAGCACACGCGTCCAACCAGGTCAACTAACACGGGAAGTATCTAGATAAAAATATATAAATCATTAAAAGCATGAGAAGAAGGGTTGTTCTCAAGTGGCTGTTGAATCAGCATGTGGTGTAATGTTTTTTGGTCCACCAGGTGGAGCTGGAGCAGGCACTGCAGAAATTGCAGTACAAGGAGCAGCAGCTGGAACTGAGCAACAGCAGCCTGCAGCGGCAGCTGGAGCAAATCACAGAAGAGAAGGAGGAAAGGGAGAAAGAAGCAGTGTCCTGGTTCAATGCATTAGAGGTGATTATGTTACAGCCTTTGTGGAATTAAAGTGAAAACAATAAAACACTCATCTCCTTTTTCTGTGTTGTGTGCACTTTCAAGTCATTTTCTTCTTTTTCATTGTGTGCACATTAAACATAAGCAACGTTTCAGATTATAAACTCCGCCCTGACATCACACTCACTAATCACACCCTGCAACTGTGAATGCTGTTTACAAGGAAGTGTTCGGTCACACCGGGGGGGACATGGAAATGCTCTTCCAAGTCTTGAATTGACTTCTTATGCACCTTCACTAATCTAAAAATAGATTAAAAATATAGTAATCTAAAAATGCTAAATAACAGATTGGATCATTTTAGTCTTTCAACAGTAGGCCAGTAGGAGATGATATTGCGCATTTTAAAAATAAATATAAAATAAACATTATTCAAGCTTGTAGGCTCACATTCTGTTTCTGGCCGGTCATCATTCAAAGGTCAGAGAAGCCGGCGCCTGTGATGAAGCTCGTACTTGCTGCTTGGTTAGTTGTCTGACCACTGCAGTCACGTCCATGATAGTCTAATCAGGACAAAGTCGATAGTACAGCTCATCCAATTTTTATTTCTTAGAGAAGTGTGTTTGGTTTCATACATGCATTAACCACGTCAGTAAGCATTTCCCACATATGGTAATTACATTTTAAGGTGCATGTCCACAGCAAAAGAGTGGTCGATTCAGTCTTTGTCTTTCTCTCTCTGTAATGACAGAAATCTCGTGAGGCCAACAGGGATCTGCAGATCGAGTTGGATCAGGTTCTTCAGCAGGCCCAGGATCCAAACAGCAAAGGAAACTCTCTGTTTGCTGAGGTATGAAAAACAAAGGCAAAGAATGTCTCTGTGGAAAACTTGTGTCACACTTTTCTTTGACAACAGCTCTCTCTGTAAGTCCAGAGTTGTGTAACCTGACACCTCGCTCTTGAATTGAACTTGAAACCTCAGTAAATGGCTCCATGTTGTGTTGCAGCTGGAGGATAAGCGGGCTGAGATGGAGAGGCAGCTCATCGGTATGAAGGTCCAGTATCAGTCGCTGCAGAAAATGTACGCCTTTAGCAAACAGCAGATGCAGCGCTTGAAGGTACTGTGTGATAGCTCATCTCGTAAGTCGCCGTTTGTAAACGTTCGATGGTTGGCTGACGGTGTTGGTGTGCGTGTTGGTGCAGGTGCAGATAGCCACTCTGATGCAGCTGCAGGGCTCCAGGGCTGACCCTGCTCAGCTGGAGAGACTGCAGTCCATGCTGTGTGAGAAAAATGGAGAGATCCAGAATCTGATGACTAAACTGCAGAGACTGGAGAAGGTGGAGGTGAGAACATAACAGTGAGTGCAGTTTGTAGAATGATTTCACCTTTCATAGATGCTGTGGGACTGACAGAAAGTGTGTGTGCTTGTGCAAGAGCAACACCTGCCCTTTCACTTAGAGGTGTTGAAAAAAGATTTACTTCACATGTTTTTCCTACTTACTGGAAAACATTCCAACATTCAAACATGGGATGTTCCTGCTTTAACAGGAGCTCGGCTAAGCCTCTGACTGAACGTGAACTTGTGCTGTTTTACTTATGAGGCACCCTGCTCTCCGATGTGAGCTGAGACGTTCAGGTCTATGTACGGTCACGTACCAATGGTCTCATGTCGTCTTTCCTGTGTGTAGATGTTGTTCAAGTCTCAGCCTGCTAATCCGGCTCCAGCCGATGGTGGAGATGGCCAGGATGAAACATACTATACCGACCTCCTCAAAATGAAGCTTAGCAACACTGTGTGAGTTTGGCTGCCGGAGCTCCGACTGTTTTCTAGCCTTCTACTCGACCTTCTACAGGTTGCCTAGAAACATAATGATTTGAAGTTTGGACATATATAACGAGTACTACGAAAAATTAGCTTTGTATATTTAATACTGGTATATGTTTTGGAAAAGTATAAAAGCCTGAAATTGTCAGTTGGCCTGTCTTGCCTTAAAAATGAGTCGGAATCCATATTTTGGGACAGATGCATGAACCAAAAATGTCTGATTATCAGTTAGTTAAAATAGAAATTTAATCCAACTGAGGCATAAAGTCTTGATTCACTTTGACGACAAATGGACTGATTCTGATACAGCGATTCTTCGTCTCTAGTTGAAAACTCAAACTGCTTTGAAGAAAGGTCAGTAAAACAACTTAAAACAATTTATCTTTAATAGTTTTTGAGATGTTCAGGTTGACACATTGACACATTTCAAAGCGTGAGAAAACATGTTGGAAATTAGATAGATGGGAAGAACACATTACAGGTAAATGAAGAAGCCACGTCACCTTAAAGACAGATACTTGGTGTGCTTAATGTAATGGTGTTGTTAGACTTGGATGAAAACCATTAGTGTAATAAAAAAGGTTAGGCTTCAGTTATTTCATGGACATATTTACTTTTTTGTCTTCAAATAGGTTGAATATATTTCCAATTTGATGTCTTTTGACATAATGGAAACACAGTTCTGTGTGGGTGTGTTTCTCAGTAAGGATGCAGAGCGTCTGGGAGATGAGCTTTCCCTTCAGAGGATGAAGTCTTTGTCGGAGAGTCAGAGAGCCCTGGAGCTGGAGAGGAAACTCTTCACATCTGAACGGTTGCTCAAACAGGTAACAGGCTGCTCTGCCAGCCACACTTCCCTGTGTTAGTTTCTCTTACAAGTGCAGTTTAAAACAACATGTTTGCAGTCTTCTGTTCCATTATGGTTACTCATGACAGGATCCCTGATTTCACAGTTATCTAATTGTGCTGGCACCTTTGTTGCTGCTATTGCACTATAAAGCAGATGGAGGAGTATCCTATGTAGTGCTTTCTGTAGAAAACAGTAATAATACTAAGATAACTTCACGGTTTTACAGGTAGCTCTAGTTTCTTTTACAGAGATGTAAATTTTAGCCCCTTTTATAAAGAAATGTCCTCCTATGTTAATATTCAGCTTATTCATTTTGAGCACGGGATCTGGTCTATTGTATCTGCTGTGATCTTTAATCTGCTCTTTGACTGGATATTTCCATTTCCTGCTGCAGGCTCAGAGTGACAAGATCAAGTTACAGTTGCGAGTAGAGGAGCTCCAACACAAATATGAGCCAAAAGGTATACAGCACAGCAAGTCCACTCTGTACACATCATGCGCCAGTGTTGTTTCAGCTCTGTAAGTTTGCTGTTGCCCGCAGAGGCAAAGAAGAATCTCATCCAGAAGAGAAAGAAAGAGAAACTTCCCGTTGACACCACACCCTCTGTGGAGGAGGCAGTCCTGGACCGGGCCGAGGAGGCCGTTGCTGTGATGATGGATACGGTGGGCTCTAAGACTGCGGACCCCGACGCTGACATGTGTCCTCCACTGAGCTCCACAGCAGGTGTGAAGTCACAGTACCATTACAGCATGCTAACTGCATCGAAGCGCTAAATAATTGTGCCACCATTCACTGTTGCAGTTTCAGGGGCTGATCCACGGCCTGCCAAGTGTGTGAAGATCAGTGAAAATGAAGCTTGTGCAATTCCCAACCCCAGGTATGTACCAACAGCAGGGGTCTGTGCTGCTAGGATTAGGTTCTTGGGATTTTAGTGTTGGTTTTAACCCTGACTTAGGTACTTGGTTACATGACTGTACATAAATATCTGTCCAAAAGTTGGAGCTAAGGCAGAAATACAAGTGATTTTACTGTTTAGGAGATATTATTAGTGACATTCTATCTTTATTTGTTAAACTGGAAGGATTTCATGAGTTATTGTTTTAATCATTGGTTTTAATAACTGGAGGCCTTGTTCTCTCTAATATCTATGCTCCTCATGATGATGATGGTGAGGGTGAGTGACACTTTTGTGCTGCTCCAGTTGTTTTTCACTGGCGGTTTGATTCTAGTCTACGTTGTGATCTTTGATTTTTAGTGCTGAGTGGAAAATGTTATGTTTTGGGCTCAGTTTGTTCCTATTAAAAAGGAGTTTCTCCTTCCCACTGTCACCAAAGAGCTTGCTCATAGGGGTTCATATGATTGTTGGGGTTTCTCTGTTTTCTCTATGTTATTGTATTGTTTTTACCTTACAATCTAAAGCTCTTTGAGGCGACTGTTGTGATTTGGTGCCATTTGAATAAATGTTTAATGTTGGGAGGGAAATATAGAGCTGTATAAGCTCAGGCATCCTTAAAGAGTTACTGTTAATAAGTAATTTTATGGTTTTGCCATATTCCTCAAAGAAAATTGCAAATGACTGTCAAAGTGTCTGGTTTCCGGGTGAACTGTGACTATTACGACCCAAGTTAAAGTGTTTAGTGTCCTTCTTTTGAATGAATGACTTACCAAAACCATATTTGAAGCTGAGTGATGAAGAGAAATGTCCCGTTTACTTTGTCAAATGCTTTTTTTCTAATGACACTACCAAGCTTGTTTAAAAATAAATGGCCTCAGAGCAACCTTAGTCCAGTTTGGCACATAGTTTTGTTGACTAAGTACAGATAAAAACTGTAAGATCAGGTGCCAAGTGAGCAGTAACTGAATTGCATTTTTTGGTTGTGTTCTCAGCTCTCCTTCAGCTGACTGTAAGGAGAAAGAGATGGAGGAGAACCAACAGCAGAATAAACGAGAGGAGAAGAGAAAGAAACAGAAGGCAGTGGAGATGATCCACGTCAGCTCTAACAGCAGCATGGAGAACCAGTGCGCTCAGCAGTAGGTCTCATCAGGCCTGGACTGTCACATGTGGACACGTACATGATGCTGCTGTTCTAGTCTTTAAAAAAAAGCTTCTGTTCTTATAAATAACCTATTTTTGTTCTATAATTGTACCCACACATTTTAATCTATTAAAAATGTTTCCAACATCCTGTATATTCATTTGTTTTCAATTCTTTCTTGTTACATTCTGTAGTAAGCATTATATATGGTTAAAATACATCAAAGGCAGTAAGTATACACGTTTCATATAAATATACTCTATTACTCTCTCTACTCTACTCTACTCTATAACTTTATTTTCTTTAGCCCACATTATTAAACATTTCAGTTACACAAAAACGTGATTTTGATTTTGTGTACTGTATAGCCTGTATAATAAATGTTTGTATTCCAATGAGTATAAAATCCAGAAAGCTAAACAACATGGGGTGGTTCATTTACAAACACAAATCTAAATTAGTTTCTCTCTTTTTAATTAGAAAGAATCAAATTGTTATGTGCTTAAATTTACATAAAATGGCAAAAATCTGCACTGACATGAACACGATTTTCACCAACATCTCAAAAACTATTGAAGATAAAAGGTGGCCCTAATCTACGATGGAGTGGCACCATTCCCCCTCTACATCTGATTTCCCTCCAACCTGGACTGCTTTCCTCTATGGCGGGTTAAACCCTTAAAATTGTGCATTCATATCAGTGTAGAAAGAAAACACAGGCCGAACCAAGTAGATCCAGTTTTGCTATGATAAACATTGGGCCTTATTTAGTATGTGTATGGAAACATTGTTATCCCGTGCAAAAAAAACAAGTGCAAACACAAAAATACTGCTGAATCATTCGTATACTGCCATGCTTCTTCTTCTCATTGCAAATAAACAGGTCTACCTCAAGCTGAAGTGGAGAAAGTGATGATGGTGTAAGAGAGATGCCTGCATCACTAAAGCAAGCAAACAGAAGGAGATCTGACTAAAGAAACTGAAAAAATAGTGTCAGTTATTCATCTATACTTTAATTCATGAATCTGTTTTTATTCTACACACAGATATAGAAGAAATCATTTCTTTAAAAGTTTTAAAAAGTATATTTACAATTTTTAAGACAGCCGAAAGTTAATTTCTTTCTTTCGTTTCTTTCTGTACAAACGTCACACAGAAAACTGATTAAGCAGAAGTGTAAGCTGGTCGAGAATTTACTCCAGTGTCCTGTTGTATTTTAGGGAGTAAGAAGCAGACGGCAGAGTTCATCCAACTCCACAGAGACGAGTTCACCTCCTAATATGAAAATGTTAAATGCATTTATATATTTCTTTAAATTGATGTATAATGTGGTGGAAGGTTGTGATTTAAGAACTTACCTTTTAGTGGAAAAATGGTTTAGTCTATGAAAGCTGAAGGTATTTAAGGCTTCCAGTTGTCATTAGAGAGGAATGTTGTGCTGTGAAGAAGCTCGATGTATGAATTGTTTAATAAGAGAGCTTGTGAATAAATGCCTTGTTCCACTATACTTGTCCCGGTCTGCCTCACTGTAAATCCAGCTGGTAAAGGCCTCCCTTTTACGGGAAGAAACACAAAAATGGCCATGATGTTCTTAATTTTTTGTCGCGCATCTCGTCCTTTCCTTCAGAAAACTTTCATTAGCTGCACAGAGTGGGGATCTAACTGCTGCATGAATCTGGATGTCAGCAAACTCTGCTTCCACCTGCATCTTGTAGTCTCTTGTGCTTCACTGACACATTTATCTTACTGAAACTGAAACAAAACAAAAAGACACAACATCATATTGAGGGTTCAAGTGTCACTCTGCTTCACCTAGGAGACCCAAACAAACAAAGAGCATCACACCCATGTGTGATAAACAGGACACTAAGGTGATTGGTCAAAAGTTGGAGTTCTCCTTTCTTGGCTGAGCTCCAGCACTGAAATGATGCAGGGCGAATCGTCTTACGTTTCACGCATGTGCAGTACAGGAACGTAAGTGTTTTTGGCCGTTTTAATGTGGACGAACAACTCTATGAAAACAACTGAAAACGATAGTGTGGCCGCGGAGCGTTTTCAGACAAAAACGCTGTTTTCTAATTTACCTGGACTAGTGTAGACGTAGCCAAAGATGGAGCTGGGGTGCATTCCATAACAGCACCTGATTTATGGCCTTGTTATCTTGTAGGTACCACAGCCCCCATCCACATTCTGGTGAAGGTGTCTTACTCTGTTAGCATCAGAGTGAATCCAAAACTATTCTACAATACCCTGTGTGAAGAAAAAGACAAAACACAAAAATGTGATGCCAATCATGAGGCATTAGCCCTAACAATAAAAATTCCCCAACACTACAGTCATGGCCAAAAGTTTTGAGAATTACATAAATATTGGAAATTGGAACAGTTGCCGCTTAGGTTTGCATATACTCCAGAATGTTATGAAGAGTGATCAGATGAATTGCATAGTCCTTCTTTGCCATGAAAATGAATTTAATCCCAAAAACCTTTCCACTGTATTCCATTGCTGTGATTAAAGGACCCGCTGAGATCATTTCAGTAATCGTCTTGTTAACTCAGGTGAGAATGTTGATGAGCACAAGGCTGGAGATCATTATGTCAGGCTGATTGGGTTAGAATGGCAGACCTGACATGTTAAAAGGAAGGTGATGCTTGAAATCATTGTTCTTCCATTGTAACCATGGTGACCTGCAAAGAAACGCGTGCAGCCATCGTTGCGTTGCATAAAAATGGCTTCACAGGCAAGGATACTGTGGCTACTAAGATT
>VUQR01030741.1:9424-39055 GCA_015108515.1 Hemichromis elongatus
ATCCCAACCCAAAAAAAAAAAAAAAACCTAAACAAAAAACTCAAACAAATACTGATATTTTAAAAATGCTAACTTTTGATTTCTCTTCAGATATTTTAGTCCTGGTAATCTAAAATGTTTTATTGTTAGTGACCTTTCCACTCACCAAGACCATGATGACATTTTGGCTTTTACTCTGCTGAGAATACTCTTAAACAAAGTGTGATAAGAAAGTTCCCTGAAAGTCCCACAAAAATCTAAAGTTATAGCAGGTTTTCACTGTTAGCCCTCAAAGCATTTTCAAGGTTATCTTCTTTTGCACCTCTGGACTGCTTCCTGCTCTGCCACTACATTTAAATTGATCCCTGGAAATCCGATTGTGAAGACTGCCCATGTCTGTGATATCTGCATAATTATCTGCACCGCATCAAAAAGTTATTCCTTTAAACAAAATATATTTCACTACATGAGGAGAAAGTTGGAGAGTAGGGCTGGATATAGAAATGGACAGAGCACTCATCGCTTGCTTAGAATAAACAGCACATTTAAATCGAAAAAAAATATGGATGTCATCAATGTATAGCGATGGAGGAGTGTTTTTACTGCATGTATTTGCAAAATTGCAAAATGTTCTTGATGACTGAAAGCACAATAAATGTTTTATAGTTATGTGTAGCTAACTCAAACACATGGTTTAGGTCGTAGATGTCTTGTCTGTGCTTTGACAGTTGAATATGTCACATTTACTTTATGACGTTATGTAAAATGTCATGGTTGAATTTCACAGAAGCTCGGGGAAGATACGGGAAGCATCAGAAGTTAATGATGCTAATCGTGGAGTGATGGCCAACTTGTTGCAACCATCGTCTGTGTGTCTAATGATGCTGTGAATATCCTTCATCCTCCATATCGTTGCACAGTGTAAACAGAAATGGTTTCCCACACATACATAAAAAAGCAGGGCTTTCTGTGTGGAAATACCCCAGCACAGTGCAACAAATGAACCCTCGTTGTGGGTCAGTTTCTGTTTCATTGCAGAATCAGCTTGTCACGGTCCACAGCTGGTGTGACTACACTGCAAGCAAAACGCTCACGTCTGGAGAACAGGAAACAAATCTAGTATATGAGAGTGTGTAGTTGTTCATGGCAGTAAATGTGGTTTAAGAAATCTTCTCATGTTCAATGAAACTCTTGCACACACACGTTCACACACTCTATTTTTACATTGCAATAAATTCACATTAATTAGAAAAGGAATGAGAACCCCTGGAAATAGCTTTATGCAGAAGTTGGAGATTGGATTCCTTCCTCTTTTCCCTGTTCTCTTCTTGATGGTGAACATTAAAAAGCACTCTTTCAGAGATAAGAGTGGACCATTACTGTCTGTAAAGTGACGGACGCACAGTCATTGAGAAAGGCAGTAAAGCCTGCTACTTAATGGCATTTGTCATTTCAAAAGCCTACAGTAAAAGTTTTAATTAATTTTAACTAATATTTTTCTGGCTGATGATGTAGTTGTAAGATGTTTCCACTCATTCACCATGTGTTCAGATTTTTCAGTTGTATGGTGTCCCGTGTTTTTTCAAAAGAAAAGAAAGACTGCTTCACTGACTCTCTGGTGTTGACTGTGCTGTAAAATCAGCCAGTGATGCTGCCACTTCAGCAAACAGGCATGGCTGTTGCACCAAATGAGCCGCCGTCTTTCCATCACTTACTTCTGTCTGATGGATTTGTTCAACTTAGCAGGAATAATTGGAACAGCAGCTACAGAAGCAAAAGGGAAATTGTGCGTGTGTGAGCTCGTCCTTCGTGTCAGAGGAGATGAGAGAGCATCTGCCGTGCCCTAGCTGTTTCTCTGCGTCCTGTGAAACCATGCATCAACATGGAGCTGACACAACGAACATCACGTTCACCACCACGGGGCCTTCTGGGCCACCTGCCTCCTCCTTACCCCGCGGCACCTGGCAGATGCTTTAACAGCCAAAAGGAAGCAGAGCGAGAATCAAAATGAGTAAATTTGATGCGAAGAAATGGGGGAAAAAAATCCCGCCCTGAAACTTTTCTTAACTGTATAGCTAGTCGGTTTGCTTCTTTGCGGTTCATTAGATCACACAACGTAGACAATAATAGGGGCGAGCAAAACGAATGGAGCATAATAACTAAGACCGCACATCCTCAAACGCCATCGTCATGTCTTTATCTTTCCCAACAGAGATAGAACTAGACGAGGCAAAGAAAAGACATGAATAGCGAGCTCTCAAGGCAACGGACATTTAAAAAATGGGACGTCCTTATTTACGAGCTGTCGTTTTCATCGGTATCAAATAAACATGAGGTGTGGCACAGCTGCATCATTTGTTTATTGCTTTACTACAGCTGGTTAATACAACAGTGCTGAGGACAGCTTAGATATTTATGGATGCTTTTAGAGTTTAAGTTCACAAAAGACCACAATGTGAAAAAATACTACTGCTTTAGCTCAATTTTAACAAATATATGAAAGTATATAGAATAAGTATTTTCATTAATTATCTCAAATAAGGAGAATATTTAAGAATATTCACCCCAGTTTCTTTACATAAGGTAATGTTGGTTGAATAGCTAGCACTGGTTAAGGGTTTGGGTCACATATAAAATAATAGAAATATAAATAATCACTTAATTAGAAATACATTGTTAAGATTCTAAGTTTTGTTGCTCCCCGGGACTTTACAAGATAAACTTATGCAATGAAATCAAATATTTTTTATCAATATTTTAAATATTCAACAGTCATTTTCACAAACATAAATGTCTAGACGTCACCTGGTGTCAGTTAGAATCTATTTCCTCTGACCACAGAGTGAATTCAGATGCAGCTTAAAAGCTTTTCTCAGAACTTTAATCATGTTACAAACAAAGTGCATTATCCTCAGCAGGTAGCAGGGGGAAGTGGAAGCACTCAGTCTGAGCGCTTTGACTGAGAGATCACAGCTCACTGTCTATCGTCCCTTTCCCCCCTCGCAGTCAGATAGAGTTTAACCTGATTAGAGAAGATTGGTAAGATTGGTGAGGAACTACTGATGGAGAAAAAGCCCTTGGAGCCGTTCTTCCCATCAGCACCACTTTCTAATTAACTCATGTAGATCTGCACGCTGGCGCACGTGTCTAAGACCAGCAGTGTGGGCTTTGGGCTCGACTTGAGCCTAGACTTATATGTTTGTGTTTGTGTGCTGATATCTGATCCCCACAAGACTTGTGCCTGTCGATATAAGTGTTGGTTCTTTCCTCTGTGTCTGAAAATAAGCCAGACAACAACAACAACAACGCACCTCCAGAATGTAGCACATAACAATAATATACATGTCTTCTACCTTTGAGGCATAAGCAATCGTCTTCTTCTTTTCTTTTTTGACCTACTGGAATAATCAATGGAACATTGCTGAGTGGGTATGATTGATGTTTGTGCTGTATAATGGAAATTATACTTTGCTTTAGCTTTGCTGTTGGGTGTAATAGACTAATCCAATCCAAATGAATGACTGTACTATATATAGCATCTGACATATTACATTTAAAATATGACACATTCGTCAGAACCTTTGTAAGGTCATCTTTTTATGGTCATGATGGTGTCCTCTTTAACTGAGTTTCTGCAAGATTAATAACATAATGAAGCTGAGACTGAAGTTGGCTACATATCGGTTCTGCAATTCAGTGGAAAAGTCATACTTTAACCTTTATATTCATAGATAAATGCATCGTACTAGGAGGGGCAGCGAAGCTCTTTAACTGTCACCACAGAAGAAAATATCAACTTATTTTTAGCCGGTTCAGGTCAGGTGGCTGCTGCTTCACAGGGTGCACTGTTCTTTGATGAGAACATTTATGTGCGAGCAACGTGGCCTTATCACCGAAGTTCATGATGCCAGAATCGGATTTAGGAGCCAAGCAGTGGCATTCTGATCCTGCAAGATAAATGATTGGCTGTCAGGAAAACCCTGAGATCCCACGCTGTCCGCTGCAAAGGAGAAAACGATCAAACTCTGAACAATGCCGTAAAATCCAACAATATCAATACAAATATCCTGAGGTAAAATTCTCAAAATAGATAACATGCACATATTTAGGATCAACTTTCATCTGAATTCAAACAAAAATGAGCCTTTATGATCAAATTATGAATCATCAATTAGTACCTACATTAACAGTCTGTCTATGCTGGGTTACATTTTAAGTCACTGAGGATTAATTTAAGGAGAACTCGATGAAATGACAGAAGCAAAACCCAGACCTTGTTACGCAAATACAGGACTCGGGAATACAGAAGGGCTGCAGACAGCTTTGGTCAATGCCCTCTGAGGCTGGGCGTCTGCTCTTCTGATCTCCCTGATCTGAATGTCAAATCCATAATAAGGTTTGCTTTCCATCACCCTCTGTCATCTGTAGTCATCAAAGTCATGACGATAGCAGCCAGTTAGCTCTTATCTTGCTGCGCCACACCTGGGCCCTGATATGCAGCCCTCATCTTCACTTCTTCTACAGGGACTCACGCATCAATCAGTGCACGCACCAGTAGTTCTAACACTTACCAGGCTTGATTACCACTTCTGTCAAAGGGTCCAGATTTGGAAAGTTTAGAAAATAACACATGTTTATATTTGTTATGAGTAAAGTAAGGGATTACTATTGCAAAAAGTAATTAGATTATTGTTACTTTCCCTTAAGTACGTTACTGCATTACCAAACTGTCATTTTGTTTGTAAGAGTGTCTCATGACAATGACGTAAGCGTGTGCGACGTTCGTGTGCAGATCAACAATGGACAATACTGAAACCCCCGAATCCCCCCGCTGACATGACCGAGACTTTGATTTTATTTATTTTTTGCTGTGTTTTACTTGCATCTATTTGAAAGAGTGAATGTAAACACAGAAAATTATTTTATTTTATATGCTGGAATATTCAGAAAACACGTTTAAATGTTAAACAAATGTCTTCCAGTCAGAGAATGTTGCATATAATATAATATATAATATAATATATATAATGTAATTTTTGCTTGATGCAATGTGCATAAAGTTAAAGCTTAATACTAATAAAACAAGTTTCAAAAAGAGACTTTTTCATTTGACTACATTTTATATGATGAATTAGGCAGAAAAAAATGAATTGTGCTGAAAGTTCTGTTGCTTTATTACGTATTCAGGCTGTGTATCATGTTTTTTAAAAAGTAACTAATAAAGTAACTTATTACTTTTGAAAAAAAGGTAATTTATTATTAATTTAGGCTTTGATATTTCCAAATCTGATACATGTATAGATTAAACCTGCAAGCACAATTTTAGGATAGCTTTCCTTTATTTGAAGCAACACTGATCCATAATTCATGTTAATAATCCATCAAATGAACCTAAAAGGAAATTTGAAAAATAATAGATATATATATTAAAGTCACTTTTGCCAGCACAGCTTGTTCTGCCATCATTAAATGCTTAAATTAAAAACGTTTTACCAAAGTTTTTAGATTCTTTTTTCATTTTATATATAAAAAAAGAAAAGTTTTACATGTAGCACTTGGTCTGTTGCCATATTAGCAAAGTTGGGAATTAGTAGACGTCTTCTTCCACTGCCTTCAGATGCCCTTCTTCCTCTTTAAAGTTTTCCTTTAAAATAGTCGTACATTTTACAGTTTTACTCGTTTTTGAGAGGGAACCACTCTCCCTGATGTTTATCTGCTTCCTTCTCTATCCAGGCCCTCTCCAGTTGGTTTCTTTGCTCCCAAGGCTCCAGCAATAATGAATCAAGTCACACAGGAAAGCGGTACTGCTGATGGAAAGCTAGCTAACTAAGAAACAGTTTGGATCTGCGTTTTCATGCAGCCTCAATCAATATGTCATGTTTCACAGATGTGTGAGAGTAATGAATATGAATCGGTGCTCCAGAATTAGTTTTCAGTCTTTATATTGGCAGAAAGCCCTCAGGAGGATGTCACCTGCAATGAGCCGTTTTATAGCCCTCCTTGCTCCTGCATACCAAGTAGGACCAGCTGGTTGTTAGAGACATTGTTAGAGGTTTTACACCATATTGACTCTGTGTGATAATCACAGTTTAAATGAATGTTGATTATTTTAGCTGTTTTGCACGAGAAAGCACACCAAAAGGTGAAACTCAACAGTTTAGGTGTTTTTATTGTAAACTACAGTTTAAGGCAGACGGCTTTGTTATATACACTGCTTTTCTAAATGTTTAGGTTGCTGCGTCTAATCTTAAAGTGAACACGTTAAGCCTGGAGACATAACACCAAGGTTTACATCACAGCAGCAGCTAAGAGTTGTAGCAGACAGTGGATGTGCTGCTGCTGCTGCTGCTGCTGCTTCAGGCTCTGATGAACAGAAGAAATGTGTTTCACATCCAAGCTTTGGGGTTTGGAAGGATTTATGCACGTCTTACTGCACACATGTACGCGCGACCAAATAAATGGTGCCAGTCTCACCTAAAACTTAAAAATCCAACATTGTATTAATTCAAAACTGATTATTATGGCACTGATTGTGGCAATTGTGATTCCTATAGTGCTAGAAGAAACAAGTAAAACAGAATAAAACATGCAACATAAATGAAAAGTTTTTTTTCTATCCTCTGATATGCAAGATGTGGCCAAGACAAAATTTAAAAGATAATAAGCAGCATTTATCCAGGGTGTAGCAGAGGTTTATCCTTTCATATACGTCTGAAGTTTTGTTATGTATCATTCTGAAAACTTGCTCTGTGCTTTAATCTGATTCACTACAGTTATTCTTTGCTCGATGAGGCTAAGATATAAAGCTAATGAAACAAACAACTGTGAAAGGAGATTGTCATAGTTCATATTTAGTAAAATAAAAAATAAGAAACATCAATCTGAACTGAAGCAAGCATCACTTTTAGTTTACATTTTAGCACAACTAGAATTTGCACTGACAGTCTGGTCATAGCTGATATTTAAACTTGACTATTTCATGAAAAAATCAGCTCATTTTGAATTCAGTGGCAGCAACAATTCTTAAAATCGTTGGGATAGGGTCAACAAAAGGCTGGAAAAGTAAGTGGTACTAAAATGAAACAGCTGGAGGAAAATTTTATGACAAATTAGGTTAAATGGGAACAAGTTCGTAACATGACTGAGTATGAAAAGAGCAATAAAGAAAGACAGAATCCGGCAGAGGTTGACACCAATCTGTAAAAATATGCATCTACAAATTGTGGAGCAATTTCATAATAATATTCCTCAACATAATCCTGTGAGGGGAGAAAGCAATGTTCCCAAGGACAAGCCTAAAAATCAATGCTGGGTGTCCACAATAGTGTGGCCCTCGGGCAGCACTGTATTATGTGTGATCTAGGAATACTGGCAGTTAAAATGGAGTGGTGAAAATGGAAAACCTAAAATTACAATTTTAAAATATTTTTGGAAAAAATGTTTTTGTCATGAATCTGTTGAAAATGTTAGCTAAAACTTCACAAAAGTTGCCCAATTGTGTAAGAACGGTGCATGGTGTAAAAAAGTAAGCTGACATCCTAAAATATCTGCACAGCAGTAAAGGGAGGCATCAGGCCTATTGTTGGGTTCTACAGTGGCCCATTTTCATGCAGCTACTGCTTAGGTCATTAAATATGGATCATCTCCCTCGTGAGTGTTGCAACTACAGAAACTTGTGTGAGAGAGGAAAACAGGAGTTAGAAGGAAAGCGAGCATAAGAAGAGTCACAAACAGTTAACCCTCTGTTCCCTGGCAACAATTAGAACAATTGTCAAAATTATAACGTTATAACGTCACTCTTTCCCCACTTAGTTTAGCTTGGTCTAAAATATATTGTATTTGGGTGCTTAAAAAAAAACTGTAACTTTAAGGTTACAGTTTTTTTTAAGTTTAAGGTAAACTTTCCTTTTTGCTAAAGCATATAGTTAGGGCTGGATCAGGTGACCCTAAATCCCTCCTTAGTTATGCTGCAATGGACGTAGGCTGCCGGGGGATTCCCATGATGCACTGGGTGGTTCCTTTCAGTCACCTTCTTCACTCACTATGTGTTAACAGACCTCTCTGCATTGAATCATACCTGTTATTAATCTCTGTCTCTCTTCCACAGCATCTCTTTTATGCTGTCTTCCTTCTCTCACCCCAACCGATCACAGCAGATGGCGGAGGTTTCTTCCTACTGTCGCCAAATTGCTTGCTCATAGGGGGTCATGTGATTGGTTTGTGTTTTTCTCTATAAGTATTATTATAGGGTCTACCTTAAAATATAAAGCACCTTGAGGCAACTGTTGTTGTGATTTGATGCTGTACAAATAAAATTGAATCGAATTGATAAAAACCACTGAATAATACATTTTGGAATAAAATGATGTGAACTGGGACACCACATAAAGTCACAAGATGCTGGATGAATCCGGTGTATTCATCCTTAAAGTCTTTTACCCCTTTCAGACCCTGAAATTGCTAAATTTATAAATAAATATTGGCCCATGACCAACAGCTTTAGGTCAATGCAGGTCGAGCCCCGAATGCCCTCTTACGTGGCTGTAATCAGAATACTTTATTCATCCTAGAGGAAATCATGTGGTCAGAACAGTAACTAAACGAAAGGCCGTTAGAGACAGTTTAGTATATATTGCAAATATATTGATGCATGCAGGTAAGTTAATCACAAAAGTTTCATTCTGTTTATCTGGACGTAGAGTTTTCAGTGGGAGAAAAGTTTCATCACTCATCCTAGTGACTTCT
The DNA here is from genome assembly GCA_015108515.1 of Hemichromis elongatus. NCBI lineage: Eukaryota > Metazoa > Chordata > Actinopteri > Cichliformes > Cichlidae > Hemichromis > Hemichromis elongatus. The sequence goes on from VUQR01030741.1 coordinate 18,149, forward strand.
TCAGTCTCACCATCTTACAGTGCTGTAATTTCAGGAATTCCTCAACTGTCTCTGAATGTTACTCGTGACCACTGAAAATGCTACATCCCAATCAACAGAATCAATCTTTTGGGATATAGCGCAAATATATTACAAAATAGGCAAAATAGCTCCACAAACTTTCAAAACCCCTCGTAACAATAGCCATAGAGAAACGGCTCAAACTGAAAATTAGTCACTGGTTTAAACTCCCCTGTGTGCTGTGGCTAAAGTAGGGGCTAGACTCTTAGACTATAAAAGGTCCACCATGAAACACTTCATTGTCTTGTGATGTTTTGAAGGAGCGAGCTAACTATTTTTTCATCACAGACTTAGCTTTTGGAAATCAGCATGAGGAAGAATTCAGCCCATACTCAGTGGCTGTGAAAAATAAGTTAGACCTGCCCTATAATATGTGCCAGGTTTTCCTGTTGCATGTATGTGAATCTACTTAGTACAGTCTACCATCTTGTACCACCTTGCCTCGTCAAAATGAAAAAAATAACTAAATAAATAAATAAAATGCAACAGTCAATTCAGTTGGGTCTGTTTGATCCATATCCAGAGCAGATCTATCCAGCAGAGTGCTCCGCAGAGCAGCCGATAATGAGTTGGAAACACAAAGCTTTATCTTTTAAACAACACTTCTTATGTGAGCAAAAAGTCTGCGAAAGTATGATACACATAATTAGCCCAGCTTTGTCTCAGTGGAATATAAAAATACACCAGCATGCAGCTTATGCTCACTGTGGCTCGAGCAATGATCAGTCATTTCTGCATGGAATGATTGATGTGTTTATCGCTTTATCGTGCTTTTGCACACTGATTTGATCCCCGTCTTGTTTGTGTGAGAGTTAATCAGGAGGCTGATTTGAAACATTATCTAATTTCCATCAAGGTATAATAATAATAAATGTCTTTATTACCTCTGTCTGGGAGGTGGAGCCTCAGAGGATGTTATTATTTCATTGCTATTTGCTTGCTTGTTTGTTTGTCTGTATGTCAGCAGGACTTTACATAAACTACGAGGTCAAACTTAAATAGGCTTGTGGGAGAGGTGCAAAAGTGGAAACCATAAAATTTTGCATAGATTGTTTTTAAAGATGCTTTTGCTGGCAATGGGGGTGAAGTCCATAGCTGTCTGTAGAGTTCAGACCATAATTACAGTTTCCAACTTCTTGTTTATAGCGTTACACCAACATGCACCAAGCCAAATAGGTCCACCGTTGGCGATAAACCTCCAGGACCACCACGACTCTCCTTAATGTCAGAGTAAACATAATTCATCATCTGGAGGCAACGACTGCTGCTGACACCAATCTGTGACTACAGGGTATTTAAGAAAGCAGCTAAAAACAACAAAATCCAATCGCACAACATTTCACCACTACACAGAGTAAGAGCTTAATAATGTTCCTGGTGTGCCTTTCATATGTCAGTCATTTAGCCATTCACTGTGATGCAGTAGGCATGAATGATGGTTACATCCATCCTCATTTTCAGCCTCATTTCACACCACTGAGGCGCAATCAATGCAGAACAAAAAAAGATTGCAGTTTAAAGAACACTAATCTGCAATGTGTGGATATTTTGCATCTAAGAGGATTAACACTGCAATATTTGTTCTACCACTGCAAGAATTAACAACGAATATTGCGGGTGCTTTGTGTCTTATCAGTGTTTGTGGACGAAAGCAGGTATAGCGTGAGTATGCCAGAGAGAGTGATGAACAGTTGAAAAAAGCTATTAGCAAAAGAGTCGATCGGTTCTTGGGTATCATCAAGGGAAATGACAACACTGATGAGTAGCAGTGATGTCCTGGGCTTACATGCCTTACTGTCAACTGTATGACTTTTACTGTGCAGTAGATACTGGACATGTGTACATTTTTGTGTTTGCTTCTGAAGACATGAATCCATGTTTTGCACATTACAGGGACAAGAACCAAAACCATTTAAAGTATCTAAGGGTGAATAGACATGGCTATAGTTACTTTAAGCATTACGATAGGCATCTGACAATTAGGTTTGGGTAAATCTCTGGGAAATTAATGCAAATCATTGTAATCTGAAGTGGCAGAAACCTGTATGTCTGTGTTTTTGAGCTTAGTACAAATTCAGCACTTCCCAAACCACTTCCTGCACAATATGCAAAATGAAGACGAAGTGTTTCCAAGATGGGGCTTCCCATTTACATTGGCTATAGACTTACCCTGCTGCCATTCACCTTGCATCAAATACTGCTCAAACCACTAGCATCTCAGAGGTACACACGGTATCCTTTGGTGTCTGTGCCCTGTTGCGTGTGTGTGTGTACATATATACTTGTATAGGAATTTGTATATAAGTGTATGCATGTATATATAGATTTCTTGTAATCTTTTTATCACATTTATTTGAATTCATTTTTATATTTTGAGTACATTGTCCCTCTCTTTTAAACGTGCTATACACATAAAACCAACTTGACCACAAAAGTTGCATTTTATGCCTGTGAAACTCTTATCTTTCTCATTTTTGTAGATTCAGCAAAAGAAATTATAAAAAATCTAGTTTTTTTTTTCGTAATAGGCTGCAAGTAACAAAATGCCTAAATATATAATTTAAAATTGGTTCCTTGCTAAGTTGTTTCTTATGTGAAAGCACAACATGTGCTGTTGTGCCATTTTCAAAACAAAAATTATCTGAGTGGATTTGAAATGATTGAAATCACTGCCAATGACAAAAGGAAAGCTCGGGAAAAACCTGGAGAGCTATCGCTGAAGGACATGTAAGAAATATGAGAAAGGCTAGCTCCTTTGCAGCCAACTATATTGAAATGAGAGATAGCTCAAGAGTTTTGCACAGTACTGTGTAAGCAGATGTTAACAGAAAACTTTGTGTAGTAGAAATACCCTGTTCAACGTTAGTTAACATTGAATGAACTCTGGATTGTTTAAATCCCAAATCAAATGAAATCAGCTTCATACAGAGAAAAAATCAAGGTAGGATAAACATTACTGGTTTACATATAAAGTACCCCCGTGTAATAGTGACAGAGCAGCTGATAAAAGAAGGAATTGGCACATCTCCCCTCAGCTGATGACATTAGGAAACAAATATCTCAGAACTTCAAATGAGGCATGTTGAGAATCGGAGTTAAAGAAAATCCTCAAAGAGCTGCTGTGAATGAAATGCAACACTCTCTTCACTGCAACAGTTTAAGAATTATTTTGACAGGCTTGTAGTATGAGATGGTTGACAATGCAAAGTTGGTCATAAATGATGCAGTGTTTTACAAAATATCCCCAAATAAAATGAAGCTTTTCTTGCATTAGAGCTGCTACAGTAAGCTGTGAGTGTAAACTATGACTAAAGATCTGACTGGCCTTTATTACTCACGCTGTAAGAGAACTACAGTGTGACATTAACCAGTAGATCAGCTGACAGCAATACAACATCGTAGGAGTGGATACTCATCTTCTTCCAAAGTAGCAACGAGAGGCCGTGTTTAAGTCGTGATAACAATGTTTCCTTTATGATAGAAAAAATAAAGGGTCAGACGGCCAGGCTGCATGAAAGCACAAGGAGCACAGTCCTCCATCGTTACATGGGAGAAGACTTTATTTACTGCAAAAATCAACATGTGGGATGCATGTCATCTATGTCACGGTCCTGGGTCGGTTCGACCCAGCTTTTGAGTTTCTCATGTTTTCATTTATTTTTTGCATTATGGAGTGTTTTGGGGTTCTCTGGGGTTTTGGTGAATTATTGTTTATTATTACGGTGGTTCTGTGTTTGGGTTTTGTTTGTAGGGGTTTGTGTGGGTTTTGTTTCTGTGTCTAGTCTGCGTCTTTATGTAGTGAATTCTTGTTTCCTGTTTTATTGTGAAAGTCGGCGTCTTATGTGAATGTGTTCAGTTTTGCTTTGTTCCCTCTGTCTCATTAGTCCCATTGGTTCCAGCTGTCCCCCCCACCTGTTCGTAATCTCCCCATGTTCCTCTGTGTGTATTTAAGTCGTGTCTTGTCTCGTAGTCGTTGCTGGTTCGTCTGTCTGTCAACGTTGTCTAACTACCTTGTGTAGCAACCCTGTACCACCCGTGTGTCTTCCTGCGATCTGCCATTGTATGCCTCGGTTCTCCCATCCTCGTGTTCATGTTTGTGTTAGCAGTTTTATTTTCTCCCAGTTTAGTTAGCCTTAAGTCCTGTTTGCTGTTTTCCCTTTGTTTGTCCACCTTTAATAAATCATCTTTGCACCTTCGTTTATGCCTGCATTTGGATCATCCTTTTCCACCTCCACACGGCTCATCTCCACTAGCCGTAACAAAGCTATCCAGCTTATGTCAAATGAGGAGAAATACACTGATGAGTAACTCAGAAGTTTATTTACAAGCAGTGTCTTATTGGGTGAATAGCTGGCCACTTGTCTCTATGGAAAAGCTAGTGCTTTGTTCAGATGGTGGCCAGTCTTTTACTGTGTGGACTTTACTTCTCTGGCCCTCAGCCTCTTCTGGTCAGTTGTGGGCCATGGTGCCAATGCAGGAAAGCGTTCAAAGGGGATCTACCTTTGCTTATACGTTTTCTTCATTCTTTCTTCTTCTGCCATTAGACCTCATGGCAGTCCTATGAACATTTTGTGCAACACTAATTGGATTGAGAGCTATTTATGGTTGAAGGTTTTGACCTTTAAAACCATTAAAAAATGTTGCATAATTGGTTTTCCTTGGTCAAAGAACCAGATATATTTAGGTTTGTTTTGTTTTTGTTTTTTTTTCAATATACAAACAATAAGAATGTTTCACCAGACCTGGCACAGATTATCTTCAGACCTCAAAATGTTCTTTTGATTTTGAAAAGGATTTGATATTCACTATAATGAAAAAAAAAACCCTTAACATTAGCATCTGTTCCATGTATGGAGAGTATAACTTGATGCAATGAATCACAATCTGTTAGGCTTCAATAATTTGGAACTCAGAAGCTAAACACAAAAAAGTCAGGCCAAACTGAAAGGTTGGCAGTTTTTGAGTGTCCTGGCCAGACTGGCTGAATGGAAGTGAAACAGGTGATAATGGAGAGAGGGAGCAGTGCAGCGTGCCAGCGGCTGGCAGAGAGTGGACAAGCAGGTTGAAGGTTATATAGAGCTTGTAAGCAGGTTGGTGAGCAGAGAGTTGCCTTAAAGCACTGAAAGAGGCAGTTACATTGACAGTTACTTGAATAGATTAAACTAACAAATTAAAGTGTGTGATACCTCATAGCTGAAGGAGAGATGACTGGCTGAAGCATATTGATAGTGAAGCGATATTGTAATGGTAAGCAACAGGTAACAGTTGTCTTCAGTGAAGAAGCTGAAGGAGGTACCATGCTCATGAAGCACACAGGGACAGAGTAGAACGCAAACAGAAACACATAGAGGAGACGATGGTACCTTCGTGGCATTGTCAAAAACAAACAAACAAACAAACTGCATCATTTGACCACAGGGGGGAGGGCATTGCAATTTGGAAAAAAAAAATGTTTTCCCTATCAGTGCTTAAGGCTATGCTTTTAACATGATCAGAGCATGTTGCTATGGCAACCGTGCCCTGCTCACCTTATTGCTGCTTGAGTTGTTTAAAAAAACCTCCAATTAATTGTGATGTGTGTAGTTATTCAAGTTATTGTATAGTGATAAAGAGATTAAGTAATTGCATTTTAGTAGAAAGGGAAACTTTAAAAGAAATCTCTAATGTAAGATCTGCAATTTCTTAAGCAGCCTGTTTATTTCCAGAGAATTAGAGAAAGGGAAGGGGAGAAAGAGATGTTACAGTGCTGTCCTTCAGACTAGCAAGGTTGCAGTTTAATGGAGCCAGCACGAATGCCTCTCCTGACACATCCACCCCACCATGACCATCAGACAGAAACAGACCACTGGCCACAGAAAGAGAGAGAGAAGAATAAGGACATAGCCATACTGAGCATCATAGATAGATAGACAGATAGCTCGGTAGGTAGAGAGAGAGACACTGCCAGGTCATGGCCTGATGTACTGATGGAGAGAGTCCAGACAGAGAGAGGGATAGAGACCCTGACACCACCATAACATGGCCATTCATTATATCTGAAAGAAGAGAGGGTGATAAAGCAGAGACAGGAGAAGAAAGAAACAGGGTTAACATAGTAACATATATGTCACACATATAGATGATTGGAAACTTTAAAGCTGTATTGCTTTTTGGTATGTTTTGTTTTTAAGTGAAAGATAAGAGGGGTGTTTTGTAAATAGCATGTTGTAAGTTGGATGTAGACTTGACTTGAGAAGATCAGTAAATTTATGACAAGGGGATTTAGACAAATACACAGTGGCAAGAGTACAGACACATACTAGTGTTAAAAATACCACAGTAAAAGTTGAAGTACTGATTCAACTTCTTTACTCAACTAAAAGTGAAAAAAATACTCAAATTTAGAAAGTAAAAAATAACTCTTTCGAGGGTGTTTCTACAGCTATTTTTGTGCAAAGCTAAGATATTAGTAGAGGGGAATACAAATTTTATTTTAATGTAAATTTTAATTCTAATAAATGTAGTCAGCTTGACTCAGTTATGTTTGAGTTTCGAGAAAAAGAAGGAAAATTTTTAAAAAAGCTATATTTTCTGTTGCCTACATAAAAGCGGGTCTTTTTGCCACTTAACAGGCAAATGAGTACAGTCAGGGGTTTAAGTGGATTCAGCAGGTGGGGCAACCCTAAAATCAGTTGTAGTGGCTCAGCCTGAGTAGAAGAATCATAATTATTCCTATTGTGAGCTCAACAGATTTTGTTCATGCACAGGCTGTGATCAGCTGACCCGTGCTGTTGCTGCTCTGAGGTTTACTGCTCTTTGTGGACATACAGAACTAAATTGAACCAGTTGTCTGCAGATGCCTCATTTCAGTGGATAGTTTAATGCTGTCTCTTTTCTAGACGGTATAAAGTTGATTTGAAGTCACTCAATGAATGTAAGCATCATCAGCTAAAATTCATGCGAATCTTTGCTACACATGATGTAACCTGACTCTAAACATGAAACCACAGCCACTGTGCACAAGTCAGACACTGTTTTTTAATTAAATCCATCACATTTCACCAAACTAACCTGTTTATGCAGCACCTTCCTGCAGAGCATGTTATGCACTCTTAAATAACAGAATCAAACTCAGTTTGATTTGCAGCACATTGCACAGAATAAAAAACATAGACTCCTTATCTGATTTAAAAAAACATGAGGACTTACTTGTAAGCTTTTAATTTTCAGTTTATCGAATACCATTGAGCAGCTCTTACTTTCAAATCTAACCTCTCTTTTCCTTCCTTTTCTTTCTTCTTTTTCTCCATCTCAGAGTGAAGCTAGCTCTTTTTCTTTTTACTCCCCGTGAAATACAGCACCTGGACCTTTAGATAGCAACACACTGTGCAACAAACTGCACATAAACAATTTGTGTGATTGCTGTTGTTTATTAAGCTAATATAGATGTTGCCTTTGAAGTTACCTGTTATTTTGCTTGTCTTCTGTAGGGCTAGCTAGATGCTGAAGTACAGCAACTGAAATTTATTGACATTTGAACTTGTTCCGATGTTGTGACAGATCCGCCCACCCCCCAATAAAAAACACTGACCCACTTGTCCCCTGACAGTTTTTCATCTTGCATCTCTTTTTATGTGACATCTTCTGGTCATTAATACACAAACATTGCCTATCAGGAGTTACAGGTTTAAATCTGTTTCATGTTTGAAGGCTCACAGTGATGTGAAATTATATCTACTCTCAAATGCATTAAATCAAAAGTAAGGAGCCCATTTTGAAAATTTAAGGATTAGAAAGTACAAATATTTGTTTAACTCTTTAATGCATGAATTATGACAACCTCGATCAGGATTTTCTACTATGAAAAAAAAAAGATTTTTGAACTTCATTTTTTTTAAACATATACTTTTCAAAGAGTTTTTACATGTCCACTTAGATGGACAACATACATTTAGTGTTATGAATTTGACAATCAAATAATTAATATACACTGTGTAAAACTATAAAATAAAAAAATACTTCCTGTTATTTGTTTTTTAACCAATTTGATAACAAACCTTCTGTTGCTGTCTAGTGCAATAAAAAAATGTAACTTACTCGTGACTCCTCAGCCTCTATTCTCTCTCCTCATCAGTGAATTTCTTTCAGTAGAACAAAAAAACATATTGTCAATGACAGTGTCAAAAGTAGTGGTTTATGTGCAAGTATACCATCAATACTGACACAAATACAAGAAAACAGCCTCTGAATAGCTGTCCACTGTACTGACCACTATCTGTAAAAGGGTTAAAAATGTAGGGAGCAAAAGTAAAAAAAAAGGTTGTCAGAAAAAGAACCAAAGTACAGATACCAGAAAATTGCACTGCTATTATATTCTATTTTTCATTCATATGTCACATGACATGGGAATTTCTGTGACTACAAATAGTTGATAATAAAATCTTCACAGATTTTTTTGCTTTTAAAATTGTTTTACATTTATGAATTTTTACAGCCCCATTTGCAAGCTGTTGAAACCTGTTTCTGACATTAAAATAAAAAAGGAAAAACTAATTTAATTTTAAACAATTATAATTAAATAAAGACAAATTATTCCAAATAAATGTGCAAACACATACGAGGAATTTTATTCCGGGTGATGGTTTCTCTCAAGCACAACAATGTAAAAATATATACATATTATATACAGCAATATAAGCAAAATAATAAACAATGTACATGAAATACAATATAAAACAATCTACATCCTTAATTACAAAAATACAGGATTACAAAATAAATACCACAGAATACATAAGTGCAGTTACAGTCTCACAGTGTGAAGCAATGTGACAGTTGAGTTATTTAAGAGGGAAATAGCAAGGGGAAAAAAGCTGTTCCTGTGTCGGGTTGTCCTGGTCTGCAGGCATACCTTAGAAGGCAGCAGGTCAAAAAGTCTGTGTCCAGGGTGTGAGGGATCTGTGATGATTTTCCCTTCCTGTTTCTTAGTTCTTAAGCGGTACAAGTCCTGGATGTAGGGCAGGGGGTGCCGATAATCTGTCCTGCTGCTTGTACAGTCCCCTGCATTCTGCACCTGTCCTGTTTAGTGGCTGCTCCATACAAGACTATAATGGAGGAGCACAGGACAGACTCAATGACTGCAGTGTAGAACTGAATCAGCAGCTTCTATAAAAGACTGTACTTTCCCAGTTGTCTCAGGAAGGAAATCAGAATCAGAATACTTTATTGTTCCCCAGGGGAAATTATTTAGGTTACAGTGCTCCAGACATTAACAAGACAGACAATACACTAAACAAAATAACCACAATATATACATATATATATATATATATATGTACATATAGTTGAAATCTAATAAATAGCTGAATAAAGGAAGAAGAAAGGAAGAAGTACATCCTCTGCTGAGTCTTTTTAAGGATGGAGGAGATGTTAGTCTCCCACTTCAGGTCCTGGGAGACAGTAATACCCAGGAACATGCAGATCACAGTAGACACAGGCTGTCTGATATGGTGAGAGGGAGCAGTGTTGAAGGATGTCTCCTTAAATCCACTCTCATCTCTACAGTCTTAAGCATGTCCAGCTCCAGGTTGTGCTGACTCCACCAGCTGCCCAACTTCCTGTCGATATGCGCACTTATTACTATCCTGAATGAGACCATTGACAGTGGTGTCATCTGCAAACGTCAGGAATTTAACAGCTGAGTTCTTAGAGGGGCAGTCATTGGTGTAGAGGGACAACAATAGTGCTGAGAGGACACATCCTTGAGGGGCACCAATACTGAGGGACCATATTCCTCAGCCTAACTTGCTGCTTCCTATCTGCCAGGAAGCTGGTAATCCACTGACAGATAGATGATGACACGCTGAGCTGTGAAAGTTTGGAGGAGAGAAGTTCAGGCACGATGTTATTAAAAGCCAAATTAAAGTCCACAAACAGGATCCTGGCATACGTTCCCAGATGGTCGACATGTTGCAGGATGTATTGCAGTCCAATGTTCACTGCATCATCCACTGACCTGTTTGCTCAATAGGCAAACTGCAGGGGATCCAGCTGTTGTCCTGTAATGTCCTTCAGTTGGGCTAACACCAGGCATTCAAAGAATTACAAGAACAACAGACGTCAAAACCACAGGTCTATAATCATTCAGTCCTGTAATGGTGTGTTTCTTGGGGACTGGAATGATGGTGGAGCGTTTGAAGCAGGAGGGAACTTTACACAGCTCCAGGGATCTATTGAAGATGGGTAAGCCAGCTGATCAGCACGTTTTGAGGCAGGAGGGTGAAACGCCGTCTGGTCCCGGGGCTTTCCTGGGCTTCTATTTATGAAACAGTCGGTTCACATCTTGAGTGTGTATTCTGAGTTCCGGGAGGTAGGTTTAGGAGTGAACCGTGGTTTATTGTTGTTGCATGTGGAAAAGGTCTTGGTTGGCACACACACTTCTTCACAAAAACTGATATATGATGTCACAGTGTCTGTCAGGTCATCTAGATGCTCAGATGCAGCTTCAAAAACAGTCCAATCAGTGCAGTCAAAAGAGTCTTCATAGTTTTCATAATTTTGACTACGGGCTTGGCAGGTTTAAGTTGTTGCCTATAAACTGGAATAAGATGGTCCAGTCAGTGATCAGAATGTTCCAAAGGGACAGAGCGAGAGACATCTTTTAAAGTGGTGTAACAGTGGACCAATATGATGTGGTCCGTGGTGGGGCAGATTATATGCTGTCTATATTTAGGAAGTTCATGGTTTAGATTTGCTCTGTTACTATCCCCAAGGACAATTGTAAAAGAATCTGGGAATTTTCTTTCCAGGGTAGTAATCTGGTGAGCCAGCTTGCACAATGCATTGTTCGCATTGACCTGAGGAGCAGTGTAAACTCTGACCAGAATGAAAGAAGAAAACTCCTACAGTGAATCAAACAGTTTGCAATTAATGAAAAAAAATTTCCAGGTTTGGGCTGCAGTATTTCTGTAACACTGTGACATTGCTGTGGTATGCGGAATCCCCACTGATGTAGTTTCACCAGCGCACATCCAAGTGCCAGAGAGCTGCTGCACCTCCAACTAAAATCTCTAAAAAACTTCAGGTTTTTAAAAGAAGAAAAAAACTATTTTGAGACGACTGCCTGATGCTTGGCAGTTGATCTCTAAAAAAAGTGATGTGGTCGGAGTGACCAAGTACCAAAAAAATAAACAAGAACAAGAAAAGTCAGAGTCATGAGAGAGCACAGTATTGAAGCTGCCTTCTGCGGCGCCTTCTTGGATTCCCCGTCATAAAAATTCTTCGTTTGAGCATTTTACATGTTGTGCTTAGTATTTGTAGTTTTTGGAAAATTAGATTAAAGTAAAAATTCGGAAGTTCTGTGGTAGCTCCATCTCACTAAAACACAATTTATTAGTTTGATTGATATGCTCTTCGGGGACATGCTCTAAAAGGGTATGTCATTTGTATAGTAAATAAATACCAAAATAAATATTCAATTTAAAAACTGTCAAAAAAGAATGAACATGCATTTGGTTACTGAGTCCCCATACAGTTTATAATCAACTGATTTAATTTTGATTAATATTTGATCTTTTCCTCAGGTTTTGACATAAATGTATGGAAGCCTGTTTCCAAAACTTAATTAAAAATGCCATTGGTAAATGAAAATTTGGGGGTATTTTCTAAAACCTAAGTCAAAATGTTATTATTATTAAACTTAAAATTTTGAAAGAATAACACAAAATTTGAACTTTGCTCTACTTGGCCTTCTTTTTAATTACTAAATTTTTCCTTTGACATGATTGCTGTGGCAATCAAATACACAAAATACACTGAAAATAGACCAGGAAAGAAAAAAGACCAAAAAAAAAAAAAGAAATGGAGAAAATAAAAGCTGCTACCATTCAATTTTGTGGCAGTCATGGTCGTGGTGCTGCTTAGGTCCTGGAGCTCACTGATTACACCCATGTGCTTGATTGAACTGGCCTGTGATGAGTTGTGTAACATGTGACATCATTTTGAACACCTTTAGATTTCCTGATGACACAGGTAGGTGTACATAAATACATAACAAATGTGTAGCTACTACTATATTCTAACAATATTTATATCTACATTCTTTTTCTTTATTTCCCACCGGGAACACTAGGCTCTAACAGTAGTTGTACTCAACATGCTGGCTTAAAGATGTTAGAAAGTTTAACAACTTTTGGTATATTAGCACAGACTTCTTAAATTATTTTAGCAGGAAAATCAGTGGGATGCATCAGCATGAACCTGCAGGTTTTCATTGTGTTTCGGATCTGGGTTGTGACACATAAACATTATTCACACTTAACAGTGAATGTAAACCAAACATCTAACCCATGTTTGAGGAAGATCTGCAGCCCTCTGTGGTTTTGTAATCTTATTCTGTCACCCTCTTTGTCCTGAACCTGTAAAGAGTTCCTTCTATAAAATTTGCTCTGTTTTTTTTTTTTTTTTGGTTCTCTTAAATTAGGACAACTTCAGATTTGGAGATTATCCAAAACCACATTTTCTCACATCCAGCCCGCTGGTATATAACCCAAGGACTCTTACTGCACTAGATAAAAATCACCACTGTTACCGAACAGCAGCACTTTGCTATAATTGTCATAAGATGAAATAAGAACAGAAATTGCTTTATTAGCTTCCATGTTGTTTTCTTATTCTGAGCATATTCTTTGGTCATGTGATGCAAAAAGGAAACAAGATGTGTAATGAGACTAGTGCTCACTGAAAAATAAAAGAAAGAATGACTGTAACCAATCATCCACAATATAAAAGACATAGCACACTTTTCCACACCAGTCAGAAAAACAAATTAAAAACAAGGTAATTAGAACAGACTGCTCTTGTAAATAATAAAATAAAGAAATCACATATATAAATAATGTGGCAGTGGCACTTTCTTGCTGGGTTGAATATGCATGTCCCTGCAGTGGTTGCATGTGTAACCATGGGGAAAGTCTGCTGCGCAGGATGTTTGGAGCGGGGCTTTCATCAGAAAATACCAGTAAATGGAACATCACACAGGGTCTTATTACTGTGATCTTGAAAAGGAGCTGTTTACTTTGAGGGGACAGGGTCTGCACTGAAAGAGTTTTCACATCACTATGTAGTCCTGTGAAAAACAAAGTACAGACCATGATTCAACAGCGTATAAAACCACCTTAAGCAGCAATAACTTAAAGCTATCACTCTCACATCATTGTGCAGAAATTTGGGTACATCATTCTTTACACTTTCGCTTTAGTGCATTTAGGTTTGAGGCGCTGCCATTGCAACCCAATGAGGCTTGAGTCATTGGGTTGCAATGACTCCAATGTCATTGGGACCACTACAGGTCCCAAAGAGGTTAGTAGGGAGTTAGCTCGCTAGGTTCCATCTAAACATGATATGCATACTATACTGTATATGTTCTGACTAAGACATTTCTGAAACAAATTAAAACATACAGCTCTGCTATCACTTCCAACATAAATAAAGACAGAAAACTAAACAGCAGTGAGGTTTGTAGGGTTACTCAAGTTGGACTAGCTGGTATATAATAATGTGCTACATGATCGCTAGCTACAGAGCTAATGTTAGCATAACATAAACACAATGAAGCTGGAGGGTAAACGCTAACTTTTTTCCACTTGATAAAAGTTAACGTGAGGGTTCCCGATGGTTAAGGACAAATGCAATCGCATGGCAGGATGCTGTGAACAGACAAAACTTCAGTCAGGAGAACAACTGAGATAATCCATCCACAATACGAGGTTAGTCATTAATATACTGCTGCATAAGCTGGGCTGTAGTTACATCGTAGGGTTTTAAAAACTGAGCTTTAAAGTAAATAGTGGTAATAAAAACTCAGAGAAGCCAACAGTGATCACTGACTGCTTTTAGGGGTTTGTTGAGATTAAATAGAACAAGATAGAAAGCATTAAAACATGTTTAAAACACAACAGCCTTAATAAACGTAGAGCAGTTTGGGCCCAAAAGCAGGGTTCATAAGTCGTCACTTGGACTGGATTGCACAATCCAATTTCAAACAAACTTTAGCTTTCAGACAGATGGCCTCACATTTGGCTCTTAAATACTTTGATACATGGAGAACTTCCCGGTCATTTGTCTTTTGTCTTCTCTGTCCAACAAAAAATGTTCTGAAAGTCTGATGGATTGTTTAGATGCATCTTTGTAAATCCCAAGGAAACCATAAATTCATACTTCATCAGTGAACTCAAATGCTCCTCTCCACCCTAACGGCAGCCCCAGCTGTATTAACCTATTTGCATAAAGCTGTAATTAAAACATCTTGTTACTAAATATAGAAGTACAGTTTTACTTTCCTCTTGAGTAAAAGTCATTGTTTCAAACTGGTTCTGAGAAAAAGACAAAGTGATGAGGTGTGGCATAACACCAGTCTTTTTGACAACTTCAATACTAGATAGAAATATGAAGTGCGTAAATTATCCATTGTCAGGATTTAAATCAAGCACTGTACTTAAAAGAAATTTCAATATTTATATATTTTTTCATGGGATAGGGCAATGATGTCTTCTAGTGCTTTGAAAACTGAATGCTTTATGTGTTTTGATGCATGCTCAATGATCCAAGTAAGGAAATCCAAAAAAGTTGATTCTGTTCATCTGCATGCAGCGTTTTCAGTGGGCGATAAGCAAGTTTAAAAAGCTACATCCAGATGAACAGAATATACTTTTGGGATATGTGTTATGTGCTTCATGCAGATATATTCTCTTTACACCAGTGTTGCCACATCCAAAATCCCACAATATCGTACAGAAAAGCCTAAATTATCATTTTTCAGTACAAATTATCGTACATTATAAATTTGATAATAACGTTCTATAGATGACTTTGCATTAATATAACAAAGAAGGCGTTTTAGATCGCCCTGTTTAAATAAGCATCTTTAAAACCAGAAATATAATGTAGTGTGAGTGTGTCGGCACCACTCTGACCTCCACGCATGCGCATTTGCGCAATTGTACAGATCCAGAGTCAGTTTATGTAATAGACACAATAGCATAAATCTTTAAGCACTAAGGTCAAATCTGATTTCAGAACAGTTTGAAATTATGTAGGCTAATTGACATGGGAAAGCCACTGCAAAAGACAGTGTTACTAGAGACAACGTGAAATTATCGTACATTTGGGGATTTTTTAAGTTATTGATCGTACATCGTACACAACCCAAAATTATCTTACAAATACGATAATTATCGTACATCTGGCAACACTGCTCTACACAGAAGCAGAAGATTCTTTACTTTTTTAGGATCTCAGGGTCAAGCCCAGGAAATCATTTCTGTAACATAATAAGTGGCCTCTTTCGGTGGCCTATAATCCCCTCTTGGTTCCCTGTGTCTCTTGGATCTTGGTAGATCAAGGTGTTTTCGAAGACTTTGTCTTCTTGGCAACTGTCTGTTTATTAGCGTTTCTTGCCATTTAAAAGACAGAAATTTGAGCTCTAGCCAAATAGAAATTTTGTTTGAAGTAGGAAAATGTCAAAGAACAGAGAATTACAGTCATAATAGGGCCTATAAAGATGAACAGAAGCATTATTTCTGCATCTGTTCCAGTTCATATTTGATGGTATTAACATTATCCTTGTAAATGCATTAGAGATTCATGTAATTTCACTTTGTGCTAGTGTAGGTAAGTGTGCAGAACACTAACACATGTCTGTATTTGCAGGTAATTGTTATGTATTTACAATGTAAAATAGTATGTATCTGTAGTGAAGCTGGTAAAGCACTCAGACTGATAACAAAGTGTTGATGAAGATGTTCTTTCCAGAGTGCTTGTGCCAAGATTAGACACTCAGCAAGCAAATAAACTGTGTAAGTGTGTGTGTGTCAGATAAGAAAAATATTTAACATGGACACAGGCATACCTGAAACAGAGATAAAGATGGCAGTGAGTCAAAATATCTAAAATTGAAAGTTTTATTAGACGCTATAAGTAAAAAGTAAGTCTTTGGAAGAGAAAGGTCAAATACCAAAATCGGCAACGTCGCACAATGATAAAAACATATCATTATGGATGGGAACGGGTTTTTAGCATTTTTAGACAAGAGGGTTAAGAAGTAGAAATGAGTATATTGGGGGGTTATTTATGGAGACGAGGCTGGAGACACAGAGGTGAGATGGTTTGGACATGTACTGGGATAGTGGATATATTACACAAAGGATGTTTAACTGCCAGGCTGGAGAAACCTCCTCCTGCAGTGAAGGAGGACATGCAAAACAGATAGGTTGATATGGAAGCAATAGATTTGCTGCGGCGACCCCTAATAAGTTCAGCTGAAAGAAGAATAAGTCAATATGTGCCAGTGAAGTATTGCTCCTTGAGTTAAATACTTGAAGGTCAAGTGTAATCTGTGATTCATTCAGTGATTTCAGGTTCCACGCGACTGTGTATGTACCCTTCTCATCTCCAGTCTCATGGATTATTGCGGCTTAGTACATTATTGTCCTTTTATGTTGTATATTGTATCAATTCCTTTGATAAAATCACCACCACAGACACTGTAATAGTCACTAGCCAGAGTGAATATTTGTCTTCCGAAAAGATGATTAGTCAGTGTGTATGCGTTTGTGCGTCCGTCCGAGCACGCATGCGTGCGCCTGTGAAAACCCAGATTCAATCAGTCTAGTTAATTAGCAGCAGATGTGTTGCTTCCCAAATTAGAAAGTGATGATTCAGTGAAAGCACACCAGCACTCTGCTGTCTTTCTCAAATACATTTGGTAAAAAAAAAATCAATGGAAAGATATTGATTTTTTAATAAATATATGTTGAAAGGAAAGAACAAACAGTGTTTTTTCAAATAATTTAGTCTATTTTAAAATATGCAAATATGAGGTATGCAGTTTTTGGGTTTCCTAGTCTTTAGTATGATAAGAAAGCTGGAAGGAGCAGTAATGGCAGTGATGGATGTCAAGCCAAGATATATAACTGCAAGCTCACTACACTACATTTACTTGTTACTACTTAGGATCCGGTACTAAAGGAGAGTTTAAAAGGTATAATCGTAATGTTTGCCCATACAACTACCTGTTTTCTGTTTCTTTGCAGAGCTGCATTTGGGATGAAGAAAGTAATTGTTGCTATTATTACACATTTTCTGCTGGGAAGATGGCAAAGTTGGGCATATCTTTTGCCCTACCATAACAAATGCAATTATACAGCTTCTGAAGCCTTTTTGTCACTGACTGCATATTTCCAAAACTGTCAGTGGTTCACTAATTCTGAGTTGGTGTTAAACACTTTTTAGCGTTCTGAAATGGTTGTGGCATGGCTCCAAACTACTCATTAAATAATTTTATAGTTACAATCACCCAAGCGTGATGAGCTGAGCACTGCAGCAATGCCACCATCATCAGTACTCCAGTAGAGAATGACATGGGACAGCCTAGCAGACCAAAGGTATGGAACAGCAAAGAAAAATTACATTTAGATAGCATTTCAACACAGCATGATATTAGACTGCACAGCAGAGAGTGAATGCTGCATGTTACACCTTAGCATGCCACTTCAAAGCACAGTATTTTTAGGGAAGATAAAGAAATAAATAAAAAAGGGTTAAATGTGGGTTTCCCCAGGCATTCTGTTTCTCCCACTAAGCCTTTTAAGCAAGACAAAAACTCGCCCTATGCATAGTAATGCCTTTTATTAGACTTACAACAGACTGCCACAAGCTGACCTTGTACATGTTACGGTAGTCTCTTGGTTCCCTGAGACCCTGATCAAATGAGCAGAAACTTTATTATTATTAACACCCATTTTAATACTCACTATTAAGGCACCATATTCTGAGCTAGCTCTGTGTTAGCTGCTCTGTGAGGGTGCATGCTGATGTTAAATGCTAGCATCAGCCTGCAGAAATGCTGATAAAGAGCAAAGATGGTCATTGTCTTGGTTAAGAAGTTAGCATGATAACATTTGCTAAACACAGCACTATGTGGTCAGTTAAGGAATTAAATTATTTGATTTCCTTATTAGTTCATCAAGGCAGAAATTTTTAGGCACCCAAAAGCTGCTGAAATGCTTCCTCTAAAACACCAAATGCTACCAAGTAGATGAGAAGTCAGTCATTACAGGTTGGCTTTATGCTGCAGGGACTGTATGCAGTTTCAAGAACAATCCCTTCCAATAGCTGTTAAGATATTTGTAGGTTTTATAATGCATGTCCTCTTGCATATGCTGCAGCTGTCTGGATAATTTTGTGCAAGAACTGAAAACAAAACAGGTGGGCATGCGTGAGAGAGTGGTAGCAATGTAAAGCAATAGGTTATGCTCTGGACTTGAACTCACAACATGTCAAGTACGTGAGATGCCCCCTCTGCTCCACAAAGCGCTCAGCCCTGCTGTGCTCTGTTGTGTTCTGTGCTGAGGCATTCTGTTTCATGCCAAGCAGGCTAACTACACTGTTATGCTTCGGTGGTGCAGAACGTCAACTGCATCTGCTACACTAGCCTGTTTGTGTGTGAGAGAGGATGAATAAGTATGAGCATAAAATGAGCAACAAAGAGACCGAAAGGAAGCTGAGAGGGGTAAAAACAACAAGAAAGTATGAACCATAAGGAAAACATAAAAGGCTGCACGGTGAAGAGAGCAACCCCCCCCTAAAAAAATATGTTTGATGAGAAAGAAGATGAAGAAATGAGACAAATTCTGAGAGATCAGTTCACTGCACAAATTATTCAATCCAATCTGGTTTATTTATTTATTTTTTACTGGGTGAATTTGTAACAGTGTAATGTGGGACAGCTACCATATCATCAGCATCACTGTCTCCGTGTTATTTGACTTTCAACCATCTGTTTCTATTTACAATATAATGCTATATATATATAGCATGACTTTAGTTCCTTTTGGCAATTTCAAAAACATTTCAACTATTGCTGTTGTGTCTCCTGACTCTAATATGAGCTCAAGCCTGCACTGCTGTTCCTGAGGGTTTTCTTCTCAACTTAAATCCAGCACATAAGAAAAAGACAGAAACAAAGAGTAGAGTCTTATGGGTAATTTTTGAAATCAAATTGTTACCCACTGGTGGGAAAAAAACCCCAAAACAAGATATCTTGCGGACAATCGCAATTCCTTTTTTTTTTTTTAACTCTGAAAAACTATCACTTGAGAAAGGAGATTTCACATGTACATAAAAACATACATGTTGTGAGTCTGTTATTGATAATGCTCTGCACTGGAGTCAGGTGAGGGGAACACAGTGCAGTCATACAGGGTGTGCTGACTCTTGCCCATGGCGTTGTTTTTATGGGCTCTCCAAACAGCTATCTAAAGCCTTCTGGCAGAATATTTATCAAGAGCCTTGCAGATTTCTTCCAATATAATATTTTAGAGCAACACAGCAACTTAGACAGTAAAAGGATGGAGAAAGAAAAACAGACGGAGACTAAAGAAAGATGGGAGAGTATACTTTAACAAAAAAGTCAGAAAAAAATTATAAAATTAAAGCTTATTTAATATCTATAATACCAATAATAGGTCAGAATAATACGTGTGGTGTGGAAGGATTTCCTAATAGAAAAAAAAAAATCCCCTGCCTCTGCAGTCCCCTCAGCTCTCCAAATCACTTTAGCAGTTTTCAGCTCAGTGTTTTGGTTTCCTGCAGGCTTGTATCCAGTTGCACCAGGCATGCTAGCTTGTGGCTTTTTGGAGATTAAGGAACATTTAGCAGCTAAAAAGCCAAGAATTTCCCCAAGGAACCAGACATAGATGAGACCAGTGCTAAAGGGAAGGTGATTATTGGACCTAATGTTAATTAATGCTAATGTTGGTCTGTGTCAGCTGCATCTGTAAATAGTATGCCGCTAGGGATATGCTGATCACTTCAATAAAATTGGTTTCATAAATGATTAAACAAATTTTTTTTACATTTTAATTTTAAACGGAAACAAACAGGAGCTGTAGTCATTAAAAATATGGGTGCCACCTTCAATTTAATTAGAGAAAAAATCTGATAAAGGAAATGAATTGCTCTTGTGATTTATTCTCAAAAATGATGTTCAAGTTTTATTATTAATCAAATTAACAATTATTAATAATAATTTAAGGGCAATAACTTATAATAGTTGAAGGATTTCAGAGTCCTAATAAAGCAGACATGTACAATTTAGACAAACATGTATTCAGATGCATTTGTGCAAAGGCTCGTAAAAGTGAAACACTACACGTGTAATATATTTACTAACCTACACAAGACAACGGGTTGTGTGCAAGAGGGTCAAAGAGGGGATGTGTGTTTGTATGTATGACTAAGTGTACACCAGTGATCATGGAAATATAAAATTGAAAAATAAATTAAATGGTTATATTTATTCAGTGATTTGTGTTTTAAAGTTCTTTTCCATTTAACGTCACCATTTTTAGATTTTTTTTCAAAATCGCTGAATTTTCACATTTACTGTTCAAATACTAAGAAGAGACGAGCGGTGAGGCAGCAGCCCGCTGAGCCTCACCGTGGATTACGCAATGACTATGCTAACGGTGCTGGCATGCTATGCAGTGAGACCGTATTGCTGTCCCTCTGCATGTCGCTATTAAAATGTCGAACACTTTTACTATATGAACTAAATTTCCATATTTTAGCTGGTGTATATAATGCACAGTGTTTTTGTTTTTTTTTTTTATCAACAACTGTGTGTATTCTTGTGCTGAGCGATCATAAAACTGCACTAGGTGAGGCACATAGTTCTCCTGCCTCATGGCAGGGGGCGCTGGTGATCCCAGGGATTCTTATTACGACTCCTCGGCTGCAGAATAATAGAATTAGTGACACTGTCACTAATTCTATTATTCTGCAGCTGTCACTGTGACAGCAGTAAACAGT